>JAVCKT010097955.1:0-11171 GCA_032273925.1 Rhynchotus rufescens
CATTGTGCTTTTCCATGGATCTTGCTGTTGTATGTTATGATTACTTAATTCTTTCAAGTTATGACTATCCTCTTTCATTGCCAAACACCTTGGTGGCAGGAAAGTTTGGATAGAAGAGTTACAGTGAGATATATTTACAGTATTCTAATGAAAGCTTAATTTGACAGTGTTTGGAAGACTTTGAAAATAATTCGGAGCTTAGAGGATTTGCAAGTCATGTAAAAAGTGATTTCACTGGTCTGCCATTCCCAGAGGGAGAAGGACTGTTATGTGCGTTCAAGTGATTCAGTTTGGTTGCACCCAGAGCCATTTTACCTTTCTCCTCTTTATCACTGTACTAACGTCCTTGTGTCAGTGCAGTGAGTGGGACCAGTAAGCTGATTCTGCTGGGGAGAATAACACAAGGGTTGTTTCAACCCGATTCATCCTGTGGCTGCCAGCGTCCCTCCGAAGGCAGAGGTGGGAGGATCCATCGTGGTGCAGACAGGCCCTGCCACAGCTCGTGGGGCTGCCCCCCTGCTGTGCTGGTACCACTCTCTGGGGATTCTGCGGCAGCTGGCCCTGTTCCTGAACCTCCTGGCACAGGGGAGTCTGCATATTCCTGTGCTGTGGTACACTCCTCTATTAGGAAAGCTACTGAATCCAGTACTGGATCTAGAGAGAGCTTAAAATAAAGAAGGTACTTTGGCAATCACAAGTTGGTCTCTTATAAAGCATGCACAGTCCCAATAGATCTATTTAAAGCCTAAAGTAGTTGGGTGGAGAGGGAAGAAAATGTGGGTGGGGAAACAAACTTGCAGCTTAGGGAGTGGGAGGAAAAAGAGGGGGGGAAAAAAAAAAAAAAAGAGATTTGAACAGTTTCAGGGAAATCCTCCGTTTTGGGGAACTGTGACCTAAATAGAGGCAAAGAGGCTGCCACTCCCAAATGACACCCTGTGCTGAAAGGAAATTGCAGGATTTGTCTGGCACGCTGGAGATGATAAACCGAAAATGGCAGGATGATGAAACACTCTATCCCTGCCTGCAGCAGAGCCTGGAGGGGTGCAGAGCCTGATGCTGTCTTGGGCCATGGGCCAGCTCATCTGTGACTGGCTCTGCCCTGGGCGTTTGCAGCCTGGTGCTGCACCCAGGCGCTGACTTGGCCGTCAGCAGTGAGCAGAGCTGTGCTCTGCAGCCTTTCTTGCCATCTGTGAGCTGAAGTGGCATCCAGCTGCTGTCTGAGGGACAGAAAATCACACGCAGCAGATAAGCACCTTTCTGGCCTGTCCAATCATGCTGGCATCCCTTGGAATGGCAGGATTGATTGTGGCCACTGTCTTCATCTCTTTTCCTTGTGATGCCTGATGCATGATGTGCACGTTTCCTGAGCCCATTTGGGTTCATATTTGCTTGCTTGAGTGCTCTTAAATCCAGAAGTTACCTTTTTAAAAGCTACTTCTAGTTTTAAGTGCATCTGGAGCTATTCACGCATGGTTAGCTTGTAACTTGGGAGCCCCAGATGCTCACTGTGGTTGTGCTGCCCCCATGCAGGTCACACTTGGCTTGTTAACTTATGATGCTGCTTTTAAGCTGCTTCCAGCAAAATAGATGCTTGTAGCTTTGGCAGGCATCCACTGGATGCTAGATCTGGAGAGCTGCTAGGCCATTTGGAAAAGCATCTTTCCTGCTTAACCTCTCACCTGGAACCTTTACAGCCCATGCAAAGCACTGGGAAATCCCCCAGCTTCAGGTGAAGTTGGGGAGGAGGAATGAGACAAAGTTGAGTTTAAGCTAAATGAAGGATCTTCCTGGAACCCCTGAAACTGTTTGCAGTGCCAGGTGGTGGTGAGATGTGTTTTGGCAGTTGAGCTACGGCACTGATGTGCAGGCGGTGTTTTGAGGAGGGAGGGAGAGGAACCTCTTTGGTTGCGACCTGCGGTTAGTGTTGCCTGGGAGGTGCCGGCATTTCGGACGGGCCCATGGCCCTACCGACAACCCTTAAGCTAAAGGCTTCAGTGAGGATTTGGTCAGGCTTGGTCGTGTGCGGTGTGGCTGTACCCTGCTGTTGAGCTTCAGGGTCTCTGGCAAATGTGCACTGCTTCTTCAGAGAAGAGCACCTTCTAATGGACATGAAACAAACGGGTGTTAAAAAGTCTGAAAGCTGCCCAAAGTGTAGAGCTTGAATGGTGGTGATGGCATCTGGTGGGTTCTGCTTTGAGGTTTTGCTTCCTGATTAAAATATTGTGGGGGGAAAGAGCTATTTCTTTTTTTCTTTTTTTTTTTTTTAATGTACTTCCACATTTTGACTAATAAAAGGTGTTTGTTCTGCATAGCCCAAATAATTCTGACAAAAATAGTTATTTGAAAGGTTCTTTTCAAGCTGGCTCTAAAGAAATAGCAAATGACAACCTTACAGTTTGGAACAGCTACAGGAAAGTTAAGGGAGGTGCATGAGGAATCTATTTATGAGAGAGGAAATGACAAAAATAGAGGAATTGACCAATTGCACAAGGCTGTGAATAACTTGTATAAGTAGTAACTTGCAAATCTCTGGACTTGACTGTAAATCTGGGGATCCACCCATGGCTTCACTTGCTGGCCCAGTACTACTCTTTCAGCACTTCTTGTCACTCTGAAACTCGTTTGCCTTCCAAACAGGGTGGCAATCTGATAGCAGTCACCCTGATGTTAAAACTGGTGCTATTGGAGAACATGACCAGTTATTATCTGCTAGGTTGGAAAGGAAGCAATTACCTTTAAGTAGTTTCAACTTGGAAACTTGTTGCTAATGATTTTAACTTTTGGAAGCCAACATATGTGTGGGGGGCAGGAAGGGAATTCCTTATCTACTTTATGTATATTTATGTATATTTTTGAATGACCCTGTAGTAATACCCTTATAAAGCAGAACCTTTATTCCTGAAAAAGCTGCCCGAGACTGCAAATCTGGTCACTATAAATGACATGAATGATGTTTCCAGAGTTCTGAAATTTTAAATTGTCTAACTTGTGAAGAAGCACTCATATAAGCCAGGCTTTTCATGGCTTTGTATTCTTGCAGTAATAGTATATGCTTGTTAGTAGTATTGGAATAAGACTCCTCTTTCCTGTCAAGACAGATCCTGGCTATGGAGAGAGTCATAACTTCTGACACCCTGTCTTGAGTACTATGAAAGCAATGAAGTTTAGCTGTGCTCTTCTGCTCTGTAGGCCTTACCAGCAGGTCTCTACGAGGAAACTGGAGCGTTCACAGGAGTATTCCTGTTCAGCACGGTATGGAGGAAATACCTGTCAGTGAATGGAAAATATAAGCAAAGCAAACTTAATCCATGATGAGAAGATGAGAATAAGGCAGTTATGGTAAGGGTTCAAATGCTAGAGTTGATGCGGTAAGATGATACAGTAAGATAATACAGCTTGTTGATATGCTGTTTATAGAGCGCTTAAACTAATCATTTATGGTAGGCTGGTGAGGACATCCCGCATGAGAAAGAAGAACTGAAATGCAGAATAACTTGTCCATGGCCCTGCTGCAAGCAGAGGTTGGTAGAAAAAAGGTTTTAAAGTCTGTGCCTGTTTCTGCCCTTCTAATAGGGGTGGTCACAGGCACTAGTAGCCCTTGCTGCAGCCCCGGAGTACATACAGCTCAGGTTCATCTACAGGAACCCTTCCTCCAGTAGGAGGCTGTTGGTGCTATTTGCTCCGAGCAGATCCTTTGCTGATTTGCCTCTTCACATAATCCTTTTTGCTTTTATTAACTTGCACTCAGTTCTAGACTGCAGCTCATCTGCTCATGTTCCTTCCATGTTAACTCAAAAGAGTTCTTAACTGTGTAGAATGTGTAATTTCATAAACATCTGGTGTAGATGGTTATTGTTGAGTGTAAGCTAGAGATCTTGCTCTTCATCTAGAAGAATGCACAGCTGTGGCAAGAACAATGTGCAGAAGATTTCTCAAGGGTATCTGGTCACTCCACCTGAATTGTAATTGGATGTGATATGTATCTTAATTGCACTGACTTTTGCCATATAAAAACAGCTGGTCGATATTTCCATGAACCACTGAAAGAAATGAAGGAAGCAAGGGGAATCGCTTTCTCGTATCGGGAGGAATGCACTTCTCAAAATCCTCCAGCCAAGTATCAACCAGAAGAAAAGCGTCTTCATGAGGTGGTTGAGCAGTGGGATTGAGTAGGTAGTAAACATTGGTCATAAAAGCAGAAATTCTGCAGTTAAGCTTGCAAAATTGCTTGCTAGTGTTTCTTGAATAAACTCTCCCAGAACTCGATTTATTTGGGCAAGTTACTTGCCATTTTAACTGTAGCTTCCAAAATAGTGTTCTGTGGTAATAGCCAAACACATATACTAGAATCTGCTTCTTAGTTTGAACCTATTTAATAACTTGAGTAAAATTTCTCTACTTTCCAAGCTCTGCATGGGACAGAGACACTTTTTTAGTTACCAGGTGTTGAAATAGGTGAGTTGCAGCTCAGCTCTAACAATAATGGCCAAGCTGCTGTAACCAGCTCTCTCTTCCATCTGCTGATGATACTAAACCAGTGCTAGGAAGGGGGGAATTTACTCTAAGAAATGCACAGAAAGCTTCTGAAGGGGCAATACATGCCTCGGGGCCTCTGCAGAAGTAAGATGAATGTTGGAGGCGCACTGGTGTCACAGGCACGTCTGGTTTCCTGTAGCCTGGCCCTCCCTCCTCCACCCTTTCTCGTTTCAGCTTCTGCAAGCAGGGTCCTCAAAACTTTGCATGTTCTTGGTTTTGAGCACAGCGGCTGTGGCTCACTTCCTGTGACAGCTTTGTAACCTCACTGCTGTCATTCCTCTGGTTCTTCAGAACTGTGTGAAAGCTGCAGCTTCTTCCCCTGTGTATGGTCTTGCCTTGCTCAGGCTTCGACCAGCTCAGAGAGGGATGCAGGATAGAGCACCAGGGGAACTGTGTCAAATGTGGCTCAGCAGTGGGCTTTGCCTCCAAACCGGTTCTCTTCGCAGGGAAGGAGTAAGACCTCTCAATGCAAAATCCACTTGTATTTAGCCAGATCACCTTCCTGGCCTGTCTTGTCAGTGTTCCTGGGGACCCGGCTGCACAGTGAGGCAGGGAGAGACTGCAGCGCTCAGGTTGGTGTGTACTGATGAAGAATAGAATGCACCTCATTGCACAGTTCAGACTTCAGAGCACCCCCGAGTTATCGGCACTTGTGCCTTCTGAGATGTGAGCTTTAGGAGAAAGCTTTAGGTGGTTTCTCCTACCTTTCAGTTTACTTACCCATTGCCTTAGAATAAGAGAAAGTACTTCTGCAAGTGGGTTTACTAATGTGCATGGTGTATGTGGGATAGAGCAGTATATTGCATATATGGTTGCAGGGGTGGGTCTGTCAGTTGGCAACTGTACAGTCACACTGGATCATTTTTGTGGCTTAGCTGGGGAGTGCTTTGACTGGCCATACTCTTGCTGTTTCTTCTCTAGGCACTAAGCGACATTAGGTACTTTCCAATGGAAACTGGAGGGTGGTACTGGTTCCTCATCTCTTTGTGATAAGCAGTCCGTAGCATGCTGGGTCTACAGCTTCTCCTAGTCTTTTGCAAGGGTGATGATGGTGAGGATACCAGAGTGGGACAGAAAAAACAGTTGCTGCTGAAACTCCTAAGTGGAGCTTCTTTCTGTGATTCCAGACTGCTGCTGTTCATGTCTCTACATTTCTGTAAGTTTAGTTTTATAGCTGCAAATTCAAGTTTCCTTCAGCAAATGCCTCTGTACAAATAGCCTCAGACCTACCATTTCTTGCTGAGTCTAACACCCTTATGGTTGGCGTTTTCCTCGCCCAGTGACAGCCATGTGTCTCTTGGTTATATAAAATGGTCTCGCATTTACAGTGTTGGGCTATCTGTAAGTGGTGCCGGCACTGTAACCTGTAAGAAGGACCCTGAGCTACAAAGTTCCTTGGCAGTTCAGTATCTTAAGAAATTTGGTCATTGATCTACAGCAAATTGTCCTATGTTACCTCTAAAGACAGAGCAAGTGCGGAAAGTTGGGACATGTTTATAACTAGTGTATTATTGAGTGTCCCCATCAACTGAAAAATCTGTTTGTCAGAAATGAAGTTAAAAATAGCTCTAACTGAATAACTGACCATAACCTTTGCCAAATTACCTTAGATGCTGTGAGGTCACGTGTGCAAAGGAGACAGGGATCTCCTTTGAGCATGGGCAAAAGACAAAACTTCCCCTGTTATAGCAGTCTTAAGGATTTCTCATGTAAAAGGTAAAAAGCTTTCAGATGATTTTTATATTTCCTCTTAGTTTTTTAGTAGATGAGCACACAAATTGTAGTCTCAGTTTTTCACTTTAGACTATACATTAAAACCGTTCAGTTTTGTGAGTTCCTCCTGCAGATTCCACCCAAACTGGATGGAGTGGCCAACACTCCGAGGACTGTGCTGTCAGGCTGGAGAGTTGGACAGAGAAGAACCTCATGAGGTTCAGCAAGGACAAGGGCAGGGTCTTCCACCTGGGCAGGAATAACCCCAGGCACCAGGACAGATTTTAGGGGTAGACCTGCTGAAAAGCAGCTCCACAGAGAGAGACCCGGGAGTCCTGTTTGGCAAGAAGTTAACCATGAGGCAGCAGTGTCCTTGTGGCCAAGAAGGCCAGTGGGATCCTGGCTGCATCAGGAGGATGGTGCCAGCAGGGCAAGGGATGGGATCCTGTTCAGCTCTAGTGAGGCCACACCTAGAGTACTGGGGGCAGTTCTGGGCTCCCCAGGACAAGAAGGACATAGAGCTTCTAGGAAGGGTCCAGCGGAGAGTGACTAAGATGATTAAGGGGCTGGAGCATCTGTTGTGTGAGAAAAGACTAAGTGAGCACAACTTTGTGAGCTCTGCTCACAAATGGAGCAGAGTGGCGCAGAGGGAGCATGCTGGGCCCATAACCCAGAGATCGATGGATCGAAACCATCCTCTGCTGAATATTTATGGTCATAAGCCTGAAACACGGGAAGTTCCATCTCTAGGTGAGGAGGAACTTCTTTACTGTGAGGGTGACAGAGCAGTGGAACAGGCTGCCCAGGGAGGTTGTGGAGTCTCCTTCTCTGGAGGTCTTCAAAACCCACCTGGATGCCACCCTGTACAACGTGCTCTAGGTGTGCCTGCTTGAGTGGGAAGGTTGGACTAGATGATTTCTAGAGGTCCCTTCCAACCTTGAATATTCTGTGAAAAGGCAGGTTTTTAAGTCTTAAACAAGTGCATAAATTCTGTGGAAAGAGTTGGGCCTGTTTAGCCTGGAGATGAGAAGATTGAGAGGGGATCTGATCAATATGTACAAATACCTGAGGGGAGAATGTAAAGAGCATGAGGCCAAAGTCGTCTTGGTTCTGGCCAGTTCTGGCCAGTGGCAGAACAAAGGGTAATGGGTATAAATTAAAACATAGGAAGCTTCATCCCCGTATGAGGAACTTCTTTACTGTGTGAGGGTGACAGAGCTCTGGAACAGGCTGCTCAGGGAGACTGTAGAGTCTCTTTCTCCAGAGGTCTTCAAAACCTGCCTAGATACCACCCTGTGCCACATGCTCTAGTTGTCCCTGCTGGAGCAGGGGATTGGACTAGATGATTGCTAGAAGTCCCTTCCAACCTCAACTATTCTATGATTCTCTGAAAGAATAATTTATAATGCATACTTATAGTGCAGGAGTGGTAGTTCTGGCTCTCTGAAGCACCTTCTTTCCTATATCATGTCAAATGTACTCAAGATGGCATAGTGGATGGGAAGAAGACAGCATGTGTGGCCACTGTGGCTCCGTGTCCTGTTGGATGAGGAGTGCTGTGCTGTGAGTGGAAAGTGGGAAGGACTGCACAGGTCCAGGCTGCCTCGAGAGGGTTAACGTCTTCTCTGTGGTCAGAGGCTTTGGTGTCCTGCTGCTGCTCTGCTCCCAGAGGAGCTTAGGGCTATGAAAAGGTCCTTTAAGACTGCTGGAAGGGGCTTGGTTTAATTAAACATAATCCCTTCAGAAATTGCAAGCACTTTCATATGACTGAGTCCAGCCTTGCTGGGTACATGAGATACCTGAGACTGTCCTCAGAGGAGCACTGCTCTCGGGAAGCAGTCAGATGTCTGTGAGTATCGTGAGCGCTACCAGAGTCTCATCTCTGGAGGGGTGGAGCAAGGGGTCCCAGTGAACAGCTCCTGCAGGTATGTTGGGTGGGCAAGGTGATGGCATGGGGTGTGCTCATCTGCTGCACTGGATGTGAAGTGCCAAGAGCATCTAACCTCTGGAAATGCTTGGAAGTCTGCAGTGAGGTTAGTGAAGCCATTCATTGTGCTGCTGTTAGTCTTGCTGAGAGCCGAAACGGGGCAGATTTTCAGATTATTAGGGGGCCTTATAAGGCAGTCACCTTATTGAATTCCTCGTGTGACTTAATTGAGCTTAATGTGTTTCTGTGGTTGGAGCTGTTGGCACTGCTGTGTGAACATGGGGTCTTTAAAGATGAAGGGTTGTCCTGGAATTTTTCTTCCACTTGTTCCTTTTCCATGACTATCAAATGAGTGATGAAGTATAGCTTTTCCCTAATGTGATCTATGCTGTTTTCTCTGGCGGTTGTCTGGTTGATAGCATAAACCTGGAAGACCTTATCTGAGGCATGAAGCCTGCAGACTAGCAATGTGTAACAGCCTTGTGGCATTCGGGAAGTCCGGAGAGAAATTCTAGTAACTCAAGGTCATACTTTATGGAAGTGATACACAGTTGTGCTGGCTCTGCCTGTAACTCTGACATTAATTTCCTCATGCTATTCCTGGCTTAGAGCTTATGACAAACCATTATCTGTTCTTCCTCCAATGCGGCTTGACATACTGGAATACTAGTACCAGCAGTAACGGCTCTTGTTTAGTATGATGGTATCAGTCTTTCCTGTTTGGCCTCCCACATATAGCTATAAACCATCCCATTAGCAAGTAGCTACAGCAGGTTATTAATAGGGTTTATTCAAAGATGTGGAAAATAACTGATAACAATTGCTGTAAGTAAAACCTTGAGAATTGCAATGGAGTGAGAAGCAAGGCTGGAAGTTATGTATAAAGTTAAAACTTCTTGAAAGATCTCTTGCATGTGAGCTTACCCATGACATCTCTCTCCTGTTGAGGTGGGGTGGTGCCTGTAGCTAGTGAAAGCTCTTGAACACCAAAGGAGCTTTCTCTGCCTACAGCGCTCAGCTCTGGGCCGTGTCTAATCCATGCAAAGGGACATGTCTATGCAGGGGGTCTCGCCCTCGCACTGCACTGACCTTCGCAGCAGGAAGCTTCAGTGTGTTGTGTAGGGATGATCTGCAGTCTTGATTTACTGATAAAACAATGGTGATTCTTCAAATAGAATTACTGTGTTTCTGGCGCTTTCCTGGAGGTGATGTTATGAAATGGTTGCGATTTTTTGTTTTTTACTTTTTCTTTTCTCTCTGAGGACTTAGCTTGGTGAATGTAAAGTTCCCTATTAAAATATTTAAATTTTCTTCTAGTATGTGAGGTGGGCTTCTGGAAGCATTTCATGCAATATTGTTAGCTCTTACATGCAAGGCATTAAATGATAATGTAAAAGCAAGTGAAGCCTCTTTAGTGTCCAGCTAGTAGGATAAAATTTCTGACAGTTTAAGATCTGGGGAAGATTCCAAGGGCGGCAGACATTTGAATGCAGTATTCACTATGCTATAAACACTAAGATAAATGAGTTCAATTGGATGGCTTAAAATAGAATTTCAGTTGAACTTACTGAATGAGGATAGAATTTTTGGTTAATCTCTTAGAGGACCTCCCAGATTTCCTCACTGACAGTACTTCCTAAATATTGAGAGTTTAAGACAAAAGTTTACTAAGAGCCAGTTTTGGAAAAGGGGTCTGTGCTGGCAGTGAGGACCTCATGGTCTGATCAGTGGGGGAAATGTCTCTTATGAGTGATAGGAATAACAGCTAGGATCGGAAGTGTGTGCCTTTCCTGTCCAGACTTGGAACAGGAGCGTGTGTACTTACTGCTCCAAGGAGCTGTTTTCTGCTTGCATGCTGGATGATGATTGTGCCAACAGCTGTGCCTCTTCATGAGGGGCTCGGAGGCTATCCTGCAGGCTTACGCAGTCCTCAGGTCTGATGGGCTACACTTTGCAACGCTCTAGCTCAGTTCTCCTTATGTGTTTCCCTGGGAAAATAGCCAGGCTTTTTGGTTATCCCGTGTCTTGTTATGTGGTGGAGAGTTAGTGCCAGCAGAGGGAAAGGATGGTTGCCGTGACTTGGGAGTGGTAGTTTTCCATTTCTGCTGTTACCTGAAAGAAAATGTTTATTCCAGGCTGGGAAGAGAGCTCTGCTACAAACACTCCAGCTGTTCCTCATGGGATGAAGTAGACCTATGCCTCGCCCTTCATAGATGCTAGGGTATTTAGCCTAAGAAAACTTCATTTGGATGATTTAGAAATGCAAAGTGCAAAAGACTAATGAATCTTGAGGATATTCCTGCTCAGAATGAATACTGATGGTAAATTAGCTAAATGTTTTAAAAGGACCTCAGGAGAGCAACTTGGAAGGGACAAAGTAAATGGAAGAGTCTAAGCTACGGTGGGCCTGGATTATACTGGTTTCACCCAGGAGAGCAGTTATCTATTGCATGTCTCTGGTGCAGCCTCAGGTTGCGTAGGGCTCAGCTGGAAGCCTGTAAGTTAATGCAGCTCAGGAAGAGGAAGGCTTCAGAGGAGAGCGAGTGCCAGGTGTTGTGCCTTGCCAGGGAGAGGTTGGGAGCATCGTGTATCCCCTAGTGTGCAGGCTGCTCTGGGAGCTGCAGGCAGGACATGTGCCTATGGCAGTAGAAGCAGCTGGTTGAGGTGGTCCCTGGGGACCTTTGAGAAGGAAGCTCCTTGGTTCCTTGGCCGCTTTATATGCGAGAAGCAGCAGTCTGCATTTTCTGTACCAGCTCTTGAACCAAAACAGAACCACCTCATCAAGGTGCATCTGCCCTGAGGTTTTGTTTCATGTCTCTTATCAGCGAGCTGGGAATGGAGAGCGGTGCCTCCCACCACTTGAAACGGGGAATTGTTGCTGTACTTTAGGACTTTAGGACTGCTGTACTTTAGGACTTTAGGACTAGAGGAAATGGCTTCAAACTGAAGCATCGGAAGTTCCACAGGAACTTCAGGAAGCATTTCTTCACTGTGA
>JAVCKT010097958.1:0-11166 GCA_032273925.1 Rhynchotus rufescens
AGTTGTATTTGGAGTGTAAACTTCAGATAGTCTTTCATTGTGCTTTTTAATTCTAACTTTTTTTTAGTTTTGTAACTTAAATCTATTGTCAGGAGTGAAATGTTTTCGAATATTTTACTTGGGAATGATGATTGATGATGTAAAATGTGATTTTTTTGAGCTGAAATGCAGATAAATGCAGATTTGCTAAAATGCAGATAAATTTCATGTGTAACATAAATGCTTAAAAGCTTCAAAGTCCTCAAAACAGTCTTTTTAAAAAATAGAATATTGATCATTTAAAAACTGTAGGATTACATGGTAGCTGTATGTGAATACTGACATGACTCAGTCTTTTAAAGTTAAATCTCATTTGACTTCATGTATTTAGAAAACCCTATTGAAATCTCTGCAGATTTAGGAGCTAATGTTGGATCAATTTGCAATGTCAGAAAATGTCAGAATCCAGAACAAGTTCACAAATACTTCCTTGTAAGAAACAATCTCTGTCTTTTTTGGTAAACGAAAGGTGATAGCATTAAATTGTTTGAGAAACTTTGTGGTGAGCAAAGGGAAATATTTCAGCCATACTAACTTGAAGAAATTGAATGCAAGATGAGCTGCTACTTTTTATAATGTCCAGTTGAGAATCTTAATATATTCAAGCATAAATATCATATACTAAAAAGTGTGTAGTTGAGCTATCCAGAAAAATCAGTGATTAGTGGAGAAATGTATTTTAGAAGTGTGTTTTTGGAGGTTTTTTATTATTATTATTCCTGTAATGTCATCATTTTAATTATCTGTTGATTATACAGTTATCTTTATGTGTGAACTACCTTCACTTCAGCAGGAGTTTTGTACAGACTCTTGTATTTAACACATAGAGATCTTGGTGTTGGTGACCCACTGTTCTAGCATGTTGTGTTTGGGTTCTTAGTGAAGAATGGAGGTTAGGATTATTTCTTGTGCAAAATAGTTGCACAAGGAAGTGAGCCAAGCTCCCTCAGTTGCGAGGGAAATCTTGATTTTTGTTCAGTCCGAGTTGGGGGGAGTGTGGGATGCTGCAGCTCCAGCACCACAGTAGGAGATGCAGCTCCTGAGGTGCTTCTGGCAAGTTAGCTCCAATGCTGGAGCTGCATAGGCCATTCACTTAAAGCCCCTATGGGCACCCATATAAGACACATTGTCATTTCTGCAGTGTGGCGGGGTGTCCTAATCCTTAAGCTGCACTTCCTTTCTAGGAATGTCATTAGGCACTGATGCAAAGTCTGAGCAGGGTTTGTCCTCTACAGAGTCTACTTCAAGGGATGAAACTGGAAAGGTTTGTAAAACGTGAGCGCTGTGTAAATTAACAGTGTTTGTAGATGCTCCATCTCTTCACTGATTGTGCAGTACTCCCTGCTTATAAGCTGATCTGTGTCTCTGTGTAAGGCCGAGTTTGCCTGAGACTATCATCGGGGCTGCTGTATGATTCTTCAAAGGAAATTCGTTTTAAATGACACTTCTATTTTCATTAATAATAAAATCTCTTGTGATGTAAGAACTGTAATTAGGACAAGAGTATCAAATGTCTGGGGTTCACTTGCTCTGCAGTACAGAGCCTATAGAATCTACTGCTTCTGAGAGAAAGAAGCTCCCATTTCTAAGATCATTTGAAAAGGCAAATGGCACAAATGCAGTGTGCACGACGAGCTCAAACCGTGGCTTGGATGGATGTGATCCACTCCTTTCACAGAATGGTTAAGGTTGGAAGGGAGACCATCTAAATCCATTCACTGGAACCTTGAGGATGATAAGCCAGTGCTGCAGTTAGCAGCAGAGACAGAGTTAAATGTCCAGCACTTGCTTGCTATGTCTTGCTGACCATTCCTTTTGGAGCTGTCAAGGCCAGTAATTTCCCATGAAATCATGTTTTTGCAGCGTGAATTAAAAAAGCAATCTAATGCACACAGAAAGCTAAAAATATGGGGACAGTAGCAGGATTGTTGGCATCGTGTTAAGATGATTATGTAATTGCTATGTTTACAGCTTAAAATACAAAATAGCTGAAAAATAGTTTTTGTACCATAATGGTGCTAAGTGGGAGGAACCTATCAGAAATTTAGGTCTCCCTTGCTCAAGGACAGCGGGCCTTGATTGCCATGTGTAGTTCATGGTTGAAACCTTCTCCATTGCCTTGGCTGTGTCTACTTTGTTGCTTTCTTTGGCTCTATTAACATATGTCCAAAGTTTATGTGAGTGCTGTTTGACTGGGGAGATCAGCGTGGTGGGATTGAGCACCAAAGACTCCGAAAGAAGAGGTTTAATCTTGAGATTTACCCCACTTTGGTTGTCCCAGTGTCCTTATTTGCGTGTCAAATTGGAAATGTGTAAGCTTAGAGAACCTAAAAACATGTTTTTCTTATCTTAGTGTAGTAGGTTGGTAGTAGTGAGTAAGAGTAAATAGACTGGGAATATTCAGAGTAGCAGAGGGAACAGTCTTTTTAATGCAATACAGAATTTGGTAGTGGTTAGAAATAAAAATGAAGTTTGCCTCAAGGTGGACTGTTTAACCTTGAGACTATCTTTTGTTTAAGGCCCATGGAGGGGAGTATCTATTGAGCAGCTCTGCTCAGTTCAAACAGCCCTTTGCAATGCTTAAGACCACCCATCTAATGAACTGTCTTCATTTTAATAGCTATTGCCTTAGGAAACAGTACTATGTACCGTGATGCTGTTCTCCATTTCGTAAATCTGCAAATGAATCTGAAACTTCCATTCGGCTTCAGATAGTAAAAGGTACTTGGGATGGCCAGGTTATTTTAATAGCTTTGTAAAGTGCAAAATCATTATAATAATGAAGATTAATTGTATGAAATGAGTAAATGGAAATTTTGAAGCTGAATATGAGAAACTTGGCCAATGTGCTCCTTGAGGAGCTGAAAGGCAGCTCTTAAGCTGGTGTGCTTAAGACTGGGGGAAAAACAAAGTTGTCAGTGGGACAGGCTAAATTCTAAAAGGATTATTTTCAGTACTTTATAATTTATATGTGGCTAAACACTGCATGAAGCAGCAGCCTGAGACAAAAATCTCATTATGGGATAAAATATATGAGAAATTATCATTGCCAATTGCCTTTGTTGCAAGGCTGCAAAGAGGTGGTTGTGCTTTACTGAAGCTATGTAGTGGTGTGGGCAAAACAGCCTTGGTCCTGGGAATGTTTATGTCATTTAGTGTACTGGCAATTAACACAGTCTTTTGATGACTGCTGAAACCTGTGTGTGTTTATCTGGATATCCCTACGTGTGTCTGCATCTCACCACCCGTGCCAAGGACAAAAGTCTTGCTCAGAGTGCCCACAGGGCTGTAAGGGCCCTGGTGGGGCCGAGGGACTGAGCTGGGGGGCTGAGGTGCCCTCTGAAAGCAGAGGAGACACCTTGTGCTTGCACTTGGACTCGGTCGATAGCGCATCGAGCTCTACACTGCACTATTCCCAATCCTCTCGCTTTCATTTCCATTCGCTCAGCAGAAAAAAAAGGTGAGCTAACACTGTCTCACGTTTCTGCTGTCTCATACAGTATTCATAGCGTTGTTCACTCTAATTGGTATAGACTTTTTTCCATCGAGCACTTTTACACCCTCCTCAATCAACTTCATCTGATACTTGTGAGTTAGGGCCTGTGAAAGTTCTAGTTTTCTAGCAGATCAAACTTGGAACACTCTGCACATCCATGAAAAAAGTAGTTTCTCTTTCTTGTTGAACTTTGGGCCCAGGTTTTAAAATAAGGGCTCTAAAACTTTTCATTGTGGGCTGAGCTTTCACAGGATCTTTGCATTGTGGAGGCTTCTCTTGCAGTTTTTCTTGTACCAGTCATTTACAAGGGAGTGACTCGAAAGGAATGCAAAGGAGCTTTCGCGTGTTTCCAGCTTTGTAGCAGACATTCCAATAATGCCTTGGGATCTAGGATTTCCCCAGTTGAATTCTTCCGGTCAGTCGTTACTGCTCTGGATGGTTTAAAAAAAAAAAACCAAACAAAAAACCAAGGAGAACTAATCTGATATCCCCTGGGGCAACTGCAAATCCTCTACTACTCCTTGGAACATTTTGAGAGATTTTAACTTTTCATGAAGACTACTAAGCTCAGTATTGAAAGATTTGTGCTGATGGTGACTGTCATTTGAGGGGGGAGTTATTTTTGTTTACTTTTGTTCTTCTTTTGTTTAAGCATCTATGGTATGAGGAAGGACTAAGCAAGCTAGGCTTGTTTAACCTGGAGAAGAGAAAATTGAGAGGGGATCTTAGCAACATGTACAAATACTTACTTGAGAGGAGAATGTAAGGAGGAAGGGGCCAAACTCTTCTCAGTGGTGGCCAGTGACAGGACAAGGGCCAGTGGGTATAAGTTGAAACCCAGGCAGTTCCATCTGCATGTGAGGAAGAACTTCTTCCCTGTGAGGATGACAGAGCCCTGGCACAGGCTGCCCAGGGAGGCTGTGGAGTCTCCTTCTCTGGAGATCTTCCAAACCTGCCCCATGCTCTGGGTGTCCCTGCTGGAGCAGGGGGTTGGACTAGGTGATCTCTAGGCGTCCCTTCCAACCTTAAGGATTCTGTGATTCTGTGTGATCTGGTTAGTTCAAAGGACAGGTAACTTTATTCTGCTTTTTTCTTCCCTGACCCATGTCAGGGTTGCCCAGTCACACATGCAGAATGTGGCTTGGCTTTGAAGGGCAGCCTAAACTTCGTACGCGCTCCCGAAACAGGGAAAAGCCAAAAGCAGTATTTTGCAGCTCCAAAGGAAGCTCATTGGAAGTAGTGATTTCTGTCCCTCCTTACATAGCAACAGAGCCAAATGCATTAAAAACAAAACAAAAACAAACAAACAAAAATGCCTTGGCATTGCTTTTTAATTAGCAATCACAAATTATATCATCCACTCTGTTATTAGTATGCTTGTTCTCTTGGATTCTTTATGTACCCTATAGCACTGTGAGCTGTAAGAGAGGTTTATCATTGCCCTTTATAAGAAAGC
The DNA here is from genome assembly GCA_032273925.1 of Rhynchotus rufescens. Taxonomy (NCBI): domain Eukaryota; kingdom Metazoa; phylum Chordata; class Aves; order Tinamiformes; family Tinamidae; genus Rhynchotus; species Rhynchotus rufescens. Next base: position 4,992 of record JAVCKT010097958.1, read on the forward strand.
TCTTTAAAACAACAGTATGAAAGAAAAACAATTATAGTTGTCTTGGGGAATTCGGGGCAGGTACAGCTCATGGCTGGTTTTGACTAAGCTATGTTGGAAAACATGCTGTAATGACTAATACATTATGAAAAGCATTACAGTTGATTAGGCCTTAACACACATGAAATGCGAATAATAAACAGAAAGCTCACAATTTTCTTCTTTTCTATAGCTTTTCAATAGCTTTTGTATTTCTACAACTCATTATTGGATGCTATGAACTGGATCGTCCTGTTCCCTGTTGATTATGAGCTGTGAAGAGCATAAACTGCCTTGAGACGTTAAAAACAACCCAAACAATTATTTTCCAGCTTATTATATTTTCTCCACCTACACAATTTGAATTCTCAGATATTAACTTGTTATTAACAAGTTGTTAAGTTTTGTGTTAACTTGCATTAATAACAATGTGTTATTATCTTGTGCTGTTGTTATCTTGAGCACAAAGCTCTGTGGTCTGACTTGGATGATTCAACTTGAATGTTTTTCTTATTTATTTTTATCATCTGTTCAGTAAAGTGAAGCTGAGGATGGATGTGCATCCTGATGAATCATGATGTTGATACCCAGGAACCAACTTGGGGAGGTTTCTATGAACTTTTTTTCTCCCTACATCCTTGAGTTTCTTCTAAAAGTTGGATCATATTCTTGCACTTGCAACTTTTAGAGTAGCTCCACATTAATTTTGATGGGATTGTACTGATTTACAGCAGCTGGGAGCCTGACTCGCCCTTTTATTCTCTTTATCCCAGCAGTATTAGAGTAGTGAACAGTGTTTTTTGAATAGTTGGCTAATGCTGGAGATTAGCGTGTAGCCTGAGGCACATTTCAAACAGAAGCGTTTGTTATTCTGCAGCTCACTGAGATTCTGAGGCTTACCTGCTCTTTTCTTTACCTATCAAACTTTATTCTTTGCATTCTGTTTTATGCATTGCATTTTTATTAGCTCTGTAATGGATTTTTTCAATGTGATGCAAAAATGGAAGTAGTGGAGGAAAGGAGCAGGTAGCTCAGACAAGAACTGAGAGATACTTTGTGAAGCTTTTTCTTAACTCTTGACTTTTTAAAAAGGGCGCAATATGATAAGATTGAATTATTATTATTATTTTTCTTGCTATTTTATGGAGAGCCTTGCTGGAGAATACTCCTTGATTTGTAAAATATTCTTTTCTATGTCCCTTAATGCTTCTGCAGTACAGTTGCATTTTCACAAACAACATTTTTTACCTAAGCAGGAAACCTGCCTGATTTGAGCAGGTACCCAGGCAAAGTCTGCTCGGATTAGAGGTTTAAGAACTGATCTCTGTTCTGGGAAGCAAAAAATGTTACCCTGAGACAGGGAAAGATTTGATAACAGAAACTAAAGAAAAGCAAGGATATTTTTTAATAATCAAAGAAATATATAAAAATCCCTGTTGAATAATTCTAATTTGAACCTTCTGTTAGAAAAAGTCTACTTAAAAGCTTAAGAAAAGAACACTAAAGTTGGAGAGCTATTGTTCGTAGTGACATACAGCTAAGATCCTTAATTTTCCAGGGACAGTAAGTACTCCCGAACTCATTAAGTGACATGAGGATGGCAAAGCAACGAAATGTTTATTCTTAGCTCATCAGCTCTAAATCGCCTTAATTTCTGGTATTGCAGTCGCTAATAGAGACTCGCTGTCCTTCTCCCCATCCTTTCCTCTTGTCCTGAGGAGACAGGGTCAGAATCATCCATGAGGAAAGTGGCTTCGCTCTTCCCTCCCTTGGGAAGCCCCTTTGCTACTTTCAGCCTCTTTGAGCTGCCAAAGTCTTAAAAATCAAACTTTAAATGTTAGAAAAGATGCGTGTTTCTCATATCCCTTCTCTACCAAATGCAGGAATACGCCTTATTTTGAGTGGATGTTTTTTCTTCATGTGGTTATTTCTTGCTCCTGAGAATAAAAGTTTGCTGGGAAAATGCTGCTGCATCCTATATGATGTGTATGCTGAAGTCTGCCCTGTAATGTGTGCATTCCCCTGGACTGGTTTTGCTCTGAAATATTCACTGCTAATCAACATATTGAGGAACTGCTGTTTTTTAAAAAAGTACAGCTCTAATTAATCTTCTTTCCTTCTGCCCTAATGTACACTGAGGATATTTTTATTTTTATTGAAGTGGAGAAATATTTTTTTAAATAGTAATTAAGATTCAAAATGCTTTTTAAAATTCATTTTCCTAGTGTTAGGCAGCCTCCTTTTTTCTTGTTTGCTGTTACAGAGGGCTACTTTTAAAAGAATATTTTTGATCACAAATTAATTACGAAGTGTGGTGTGAAAATGAGACAGCATCGTAGTAATAATTAATGAAGAAGTGGTTGAAATATTGGGGTTCCATCCAGGTTTAATTACTACATAGATAAATCAATAAATAGTTCTAATTACTGACACCAGAACTGCCTAGTTGACCTGTCTGTACATTTTATTTAGTTGTTATTCAGTGTGACCCGTTCAGTTTTACCCCCCTGCTTCCCCATTGGGGAATGAACTTCAATCTCTGCATTTGTTTCTGCTCATGGTCATGGGTGCCTCGTAATCCTGTTCTTTGCAGTGATGTAATTGAACTTAGTTCTTCAAAACTTGGGGAGGCAGGTAGCATTTTGTGATAGGAATCCGTTGACTCCTAAAATGTGTGAGAACAGGAGAGAAAATGAGACTTTCTCTCCATCTGGTCACCTGTGAGCCACAGAACCGTATGGGATCTACTGTATTCAGGTATTACTTGTGTCCTCAGTGATATAACTGGAAGCAGAGGAGACAGAAGTGCCCTACTCCACGTTGCCTTCTGCTGCTTGCAGCAAAACTAAGCAGCACACGAATAAACATGGTAAAAATCTGATATATTTGCTGTAATACACCTAGAATAATCTGATATACATCTGTTTTCTTGAGTCTAGTTTTAAGTTGCTCATTTTAAGCCCTAAAATGTAAATGTAACAACAGAATTATTATCAGGGATTTTTCTTACAATATCTATAGAATATTAAAGTACCTGAATATGAGGAATGGCCAGAGTGAGCTTCACTGGCACTGATTGTTAAAGGAGTAATTGGGAAAGGGCTTGGGGTGGGGGACAGGTTTTAGAAATGCAAAAGTGCTTCTACTCTACACCTAATGAAAGAGCCACTAAATGAGAGTTTTAGCCTGCAGAACCTTAATTAATAAAAGCAGCACTTGTAGTTAGATAAAGCATTGCATGTCAGCAGTTAACAAAAATATATTGCTGAAACATTCTATCTTAGTTAATTTATGTTGGAATGTATTTTGTCTAGAGCATGAATTTTTATATAGATGAAGCGGCCAGCATATAAATCTAGGGTAACTATTAGTGCGTAGTGTAAATGATCTGCACAATATCTACTCTTTAAGCACTGCTTAAAAGCAATCTGTCTATATGGTTAAGCAGAATCCGCCTCAGACTTTTACGTACCTCAGAAGCAAGGCAAAGTGATTCATGCTTCTTAATTTTTGCCATTTTAGGGTTTTAAGGCAGCTTGGGCACATAGCTGTATTTAATTAATTTTTTTTTTTTTTCTTTTTAAAAGATACTTGAAATGTGATTCTGGGACCTTTTTTATCCTTGATGTTTGTGTCTTCAGTCAAAGTGACTTTAGAAACCGCTAGAAATGCTGCTGTGCTTGTTTATGCAGACCATAGATTTCTTCAAAGCTCTTCTGATTCCTAGCTAGAAAAACTTGTAAATTTTGCATTTTCCTAAAGATTTAAGGAGTTTGTATTTCAGTATGTAGCAGTCAGAATACAAATATACTTTCCTATGAAATTCATCTAGTTGTTTGTATCATAAGCAAAAACTTTAGAGCGGATTCATCTTCTCCAAAGCAGGAAAATACTTCTATCAGAGTGGTAAGTTTTTATTTTTGATTGATTTTGCTAAGACCTTTTTTATTTTTCCTCATCTTTGCTAGTGAATAATACTCCACATTCTTTGGGCAGGGACCATATATTTATGGACTTGTGCTCTGCATATTGGCAGCAACATCAACAGTATCCACAAAAAATTGCAACTAAAATCTAGTTATAAAATCACATATGAGCCCATCCCTTGCCAGTACTAACATTTTTCCTGTGACATATTTTCCTGATAATTATTTTGTTGAGTATCACGTTGGCTTATCCCGTGTGTTAATTAATTGGCTTTGGCTTGCTTATGAATTTTAATAAAACTTGTGAAAGCTGTTTTTTAATCTGCTGTAGTCGCCACCCACATACTGTGCAAAGGTTATTTGGTGAAATTCAAAGCGAATTATTACAGTAGCAGAGCCTCAATTATTTTGATGTCCAAATTATGCATATACAGATAAAAATATGAGGGAAAGAAGAAGGATATGATCAGTGGAACTTTATCTGGGGAAAATCCATTATTTAGGTTAAAAGACAGTTTTATTATTTGCTCCTTGATATTTTCAGAAAAAAATCTTTTCCATCATCATTAGTACCGTTAGTTTTGACTCTGTTGCCTTTAATTTCCATTTAGAGGTTGGAAGATCAAAGCAAGAGTTCATAATCAGAAGTCTTCTGAAAACTAATTTTTTGGGCGACTAAAAGATCTGACTTTGTCACTGATCACTTAGATTTAGGCATAAAAAACAGTAAAATAAATTAATCATAGGTTTTAGGGAAGGCATAAAATTGGAATATTGTTTTCCTTGTGGTTAATTAGACTCAGTTACTTCAGAAAACAGTTTGCTTTGTGGTGCATTTTGTGACAGTAATTTAATGCAGACATAAAGATAATCATTTTAAGCAACAAAAGTTGTATCCCCTGTGAATTATTGAATTAGTTTTATTTATCTTCCCTCCTGTAAGATGGTGATACGGTTGCTAGCTAACATTTAATCAGAGATCAGTGGTGACACTGAATGAAAGAGGAAGCAAAAGCCACTCAGAACCGCAATATATATATATATATATATATATATATATATATACACACACACACACACATATACATATATATACACACACACAAAACAGGGTAATATTCTGTTGTAGAGCATCGTTGCATCCAGACATGTTACCACTTCTTTACTTTAACAGTTTTATCTGCTTTGTGCCCCTAACTGAAAGGGAGACAGAGCTAAGGGAACATCCAGTCCCTCTGTTGATTCGTGTGGAATAGTTTTCCAGGATAAGGCGCTAATTCCTTGGCTACAGTCACTTTTGGCAAACTCTCCCATAGCCTAGTAACCATTCACTGTAGGGAACATGTATTCTTTGCTGACACATTTGAGGTCTGGAAAGCTCTTACAACGTGAGTTGCACACTGTGCTGCTTAATAATTTCTTTTGTGTGCTGAAGGTTTCCTTCCAATATCTGCCTACTGAATTCTTTCCCTCCTGTCTTATCTAACGTAAAGTAGCCCGTAGTTACTTTTCATAAACTTTTTTTTATTACTTTACTTCTGACTTCTGCACTTTCCTGATATTTTTGGAGGTGTTTCGCTCACCTATTCTGTGGTCATGAAAGTTTCAAAAGGCGACAAGCGACTGGATTTTTCAAAGACTCTGCACCATGGAAGTGATTGCTTCTATTATTTTGCATACTTAGGTAGCTAAATCATGAGGTAATATATGGGGGAAAAAAACAAAAACAAAGGCTTAAATACACCTCTACACTTTTTAAGAATATTATTCCTTAGAAATACTTTTTCTAGGAGTAGCAAATATACTTTCCTCTTGTAATTTTAAAAAATAATCCTCTGTTACGATTGAAAAAGTGAATGTGCAACATCTGCATCTCTTTCTTAGTGGTTGGATGTGGCAGTGTGGTTGGCAATGTGAAGATAAGTTCTGCAGGAAACATCATATGAATGTGATATGAAATATATGATATGAAATACATGATTCCTTTTCAGTTAAGTACGTACACTGATACAAAGTGATGCTCCTTTGCTTCGTGGTAAGTTGAGGACAGTATGAGAAGAGAGTTGAGAAAATAGTTTGAGAAACTACTTTGTTTAGGGGCTGTAACGTAGGTTTTTCATAGAATCCCAGAATGGTTGAGGTTGGAAGGGACCTCTAGAGATCATCTAGTCCAACCCCCCTGCTCCAGCATGGAGTACAGGGCGGCATCCAGGTGGGTTTGGAAGATCTCC
>JAVCKT010097959.1:0-11165 GCA_032273925.1 Rhynchotus rufescens
ACTCAGTTTCAAAATGAAAATCTGTTTGTTTAACAGAGAGGGTAGGAAAAGGCACAAGAAATTACAGGCTTTGAAACAAACCTACTGAAGAATCGAACAGATCTCTTGACCTAGTGGACAGAGACATGCATGGGTGTTAAAGTCAGATAATTTCAGGTTGGAAATAAGAAGGATTTGGTACAGGTTTTCAAGAGGACTGAAAATTTAGCCTCTGGAAGCATCTAGCAAGTGCTGGGATAGGAAGCCTCTTCCTGCAGGTCTTAAAGCCAACACGGAGATCTTTCCAGAAGAGCTTCCGCAGCTCCACAGCAAGACGGGGCTGGATGCAGCTCCCATGGGGGCGAGAGGAGATGCTCACAATGGTCTCTCGTCTCCGAATCCACACCAGGAAAGTACAATTAAAAAAAAAAAAAACCTTGATATGGCTTGTGCCAGCTTGTGACTCAACTGCAACACGCACACGTTCCTCCAGGATTTTTCTGGATAACTTGGCTTTCCCAAGGAGCTCAGGATGACCCTCTGGAGGAGTGTTCTCTCCCTGGCCTGGCTCCACTTCAGGCTCCCCTCCAAGCTCTGTGTGTCGCAGGCAGCACTTCTTCCACTGGACTTTTCTGGGTGGAGATAAAGCAAATCTCTCTGCCCGGGGGTATCTGACTAAGCGTGTTGCTGTTGGGTTAAAACAAACAACAACAACCACCAAAAACACTCACGCTGATAATTGGAGGAATGCAATGTTGCAGATGTCCAAGAGAAAAGCTGGAGATGCTATATAAAAAAAACCAATATTTCTCTGGAAAAATGAACTAACACAGAACAGGAGTTCATGGTTCTTCTATTGAAATATTATGATGTTCCATAAATATAGCATTAAATGTCTGAATAATGTCTTGATGTTTATGGTTGCCTGTCTCAAAAGACAGCATGTTCCTATAGACATTCTTATAGGAGTTCTGGTTTCAAAATTAATATTAAAACATGGCTTTTTTTGCTTTTATCTAACAATTATTTAAAGCCATGGCCATTTCAGGAAATCAGTGTAGCTTTCTGTGGAAGTGTAAGCTCCAGGTGGTAAGAGCTGTCTAGATGAAGCGTTCTCCTGGACAGGATTTTGCTCTCACTTTGAAGGATGGTTGGACCTCACGATCTTGAATGTCTTTTGCAACCATAATGATTCTGTGATTCTATGACACTCCTGCCCTGGCCCTCTGGTCTGGACCTTCCATGTCCCTGGAGATGGCACCACCAAGCTCCACAGTCCCTTGTTTTGCAGAACCAGTGCACGAGGTGCCATGGCCAGCATGGAGCACCAAACCCCATTTCCCTACGTTTACCTCCCCAGTGCTCCAAGCTTGGAAAGGAACGTGAATTTATTCTCTCTGTACAAACATCACAGGAGATTATAGGCTTGAACAGGCTTCCAAAATGCCGTTTCTCTCTTATTTTTTTCCCTCTTCATCTCATTTTCATCCCATGTTTGTTTCTCTGATTCCAATTTCCAATTCTGGAATGGCAATTGAGAGACTTTTGCTTATGAGTGGCAGCAAAAGCTACTAGTGACTTAACGAGGGGTCGTCATTGGCTTGGAAAGAGCCAAGTGGAGGCTTATGAGCCGCGTATCCGCACCCTCCTCCTGCCCACACTCAGGCTGCCTCTCTTCCCCTTGGAAAGAGCCCGTCCTCGTCTGCATCTGCCTTTCCTGCATGGTCGCTCTGTGCGCTGCCACGAGACCATAGGGACCTGCTTCTCGTTCAGTCGATTTGCGACTCTATAAAAAATTATGAGTTTTGGGGTGGTTAGGGTTTTTCTCAGATCTGTTTTCTTTTCTCTCTTTTTTTTTTGTTTGCCATTAAATCCTAAACTTAATTTCAGATGTGCCTGTGGCAGACAATTTTAGTTAAATGTCGCCTCGACTGCCAGAATACTTCTACCGCACTTTGTTTTTTAATCCCGCTAAGCTGAGAACATCTTCTGCCTAGTTTGGAGAGACATAGCTGAAAAAAAAAGAGCACAGAAGGCCTGTTTTTAAAAATGGATGTGTCTGTGCATCAGGGGCCAGGTTCTGCTTCTCTTGCTGCCATGGGGAGTGTCTTCTACTGGCGGGAGCCCGACTGGCTCCCAGTGCCAAGCCGTACAGATGGGTGCAGCCTAGAAATGCACTTCTGCAGAGGTGAGAGGGACACGGACGGGGGTCCTCCTGCCCTCCCATTCTGCAAAGGTGTGCACATCCAATTTGCAAAATTTTGCCCAAATCGAGCCTTAATAATAAGAAATAGTGAGTCTTCGGGCTGTTGATGTTGCCTTTCATTTTTTGACTCCGAAGTGAATGGAGGGAAGTGCAACATGGACAACACGTACCAGCCCTCAATACCTCCACGCCAGCAGACAGCCCGCAAGCTGTACCCGGTGTATGGACTAGACCATTCTGGTGGCTCCGAAGCCCAGGGTCAACCCATGGCTGAAGGGAAGGGACAAAGGCTGTCCTCATGGGTGTCTGCTTGGGGCTGCAGAAGCTTGTAGACTAAGGACAACAGTTGCCCATCTGTAGGCAACATGGGATGCTTTTGGCAAGTGTTGCTCTAAGTTTTGGTGCCACTCAATGTGTGAGCCAAGCTTGGCGATCCCAACATCCCCATCCCCTCGCGTGCTTTATCCATCTGGATCCTCTGCACAAGCCACCCCTGCAGAAACCTCAACGAAGCGGCAGCTGTGCTCAATGCTTCCCTTAAATGCGAATCCATCTTCGTGGGAGGGCCTGATTTCCTCATTATGGGAAAACGTGGAGGAATGGATAGGGCTCAGCACAGGTTAGATAAAATAGAAGTAAGTCGAAGCGAGCTCGAGATATCAGAGAAAGGCCTCCCAACAGCCTGCAAGGCAGGCTCATCTCCCCGGCCCTGCCTTCCAGAGGGAGGTTTGAGCTTTTGGTCAGCTGAATGCTGACAAACTACTCCAGGAAAAAAATGGGGGAAAGTGGCTAAAACATACAGTCTTTTTTTTCCATTTTTTTTAGGTTAGTGTTTTGCCTGCTTTATTGCTATTGCATTTTAATCAATATTTGTGCTATCATTAGCTGGTAAACTGCTGTATTATGCTAATATTAGAAGCTCCAGACAAAAAAAAGAATCATTTAATTTCCTCCTGGGCCCCAACGCAATAGGCTTGTCCCAAGCTCAGACTAATGCTAGAAAACGTGGATTTGGTTTCTCTTCTGACTACTGCCTACTAATTGTACCATAGGCAAGTCCTGCTGACCTTCTCCCCATTTATTTGTTGGTCTTACAAGAGATATGACCGAATGGAGACGTGTTTTGAGGAGAACCCGGGCGTGCAGAGAAAGCAGAGATCAGGCTGGGCTCCGTGCGCTGTGTTGGGGTTTTGCAGGAACCCTGGCGGTTCACCGGCCTTGGGCATGCATCAGGAAGGGCGGGCTAAAACTTCATTTGTTCTTCTTCCTTCATCCTCCTGGCCAGATCGTTGTGATGACCAAAAGATTTCTCTTTCTGATTGGATCTTTGTGTTGGCAAAGTCATTCATCTCCCTGCTTGGATCTTTGCTTTAGGTCCAATTTCCAAAACATTTGAAATGCGACACTAAGTCATCCAGTTGTTTTTTTTCAAACAGAAAACTTCTATTAATACATAAACAAATGCCTTTGTTGCTCCATCCATGGGACCCATCTGTGTTCTCCAGCTCAACCCAACTGTCTCCAGGCTCTCAACATCTCCTGCTCCATTTCACTTCTGGTCTCTTCTGGTGCAGCTTGGAGCCTGCTTGGCCTTTGGCTGAAGGATTCCTCCCCAACTCTTCCACGCTACCAAATTCTCCTAACACATGAGCTGATCAGCACAACGAGACCTTGAACTGAAGCTGCCAGAGTCGCAGGCTCCTGGGGCTCTTCTAGCAGCTGCAGGACACGACAACCCAGTCTCTGCCGTGCCCGTCAATGCCATCGTGCCCATCGGGCAGCTCGCAGCAGTGCCTCGCTGTGCAATGCTGTCCTGTGCAGAGACTGCAACTGCAAAGAGCCTGTTGGCTTTGCAGCCAGCTCTGCAGCTCCCGGTGACACTTGGCACGGGTAACCACTCGTCCGAGCTCAGCAGCGCCCGCTGCTTGCTCCCATCCAGCCGGGACCCTTCAGTCCTTATCTCCCCCGCAGAGCGTGCCGGCGCTGCCGCCGTTCCCGCGGTCCCTGGATGGGGAGAGCTGCCGCCGCTGGATTCCAGGCGCCCGCGCGCGGCTCTGCACGCAAGCGTCTTGCCGCACATTTGGCTTGGGGCCCAGGGCTGCATTTAGTCATGCAGTGTTAATTTTAAAGTCTTAAAAATACTGAGGGTGAAACGGGGAGGGCGGACGAGGGATTCTTTATTCGTTACTAATGCCAGTGGGAGCGATGCGGTCTGGTGGCACGGCGGAGGCAATTTGGAGGAAATCAGTGGGTTTCCAGGGCGTTTCGGGGCCCATGAGCCCTCTGTGGGGCTGGCCTGGTATTGAGAGGACCCCATTTTCCCAGGCCAGCCCTTTTGAGGACATCTCTGATGAGCACCTCCATACAGACCCCCATTAAACCAGTCATCACTGCAGCCAGTAAGTCACCTAAATTCCCGGCTCTCCGAACAGCCTGACACCCCACAAAGCCGGCGCACGAAGCGCCCCAGGAGCCGGCAAAGCCTTGCACATCCCGGCAATCCCGGCTTAGCTGGGGCTGTCCTGCCAGGCGCTCCCGGCGGGCAGGGCGCTCCGAAGGCCGCGTCCCGCGGAGCCGGCCGCCCGGCCAAACGAGTGCGCGGCGCCGCAGGAGAGGGCGAATGCGGAGTGCAGATATTAAAATCGAATAGACAATCCCGAATCTATGCTAAGCTGGGAGATTACATAAGGCATCCTCTCAGGAAATAGCAACACCGCCGCATGACTCATGCAGCCGGCATCGCGGTGGAACTGTGAATTTGTTCTTTTATATAAAAAAAATATATATATATATTTTTGACTTTTCTGGAAGTGTATAGTTTCGAGCTTGCTTTCAGCAACTCCATGAGCAAATTTTCATGAAGTTTTCCCCCAGGGAACCTTGAACACCTGAACGTTGTCAGCATATACCGGTAATGATCACAGGAGGAGTATGAAGACAATTTTATATTTTTAGTTGATTTTTTATTCCATGGAAGGCAGTGCTGTGCCCATTGAGCAGCCCTGCCTCACCACAGATCTCTCCCTCCCTCTCCCCCTCTTAATTCCCACTCATTTCTGAACATGGTCCATTCGTCTGCAAAGCATCCCTGCTCCCAGCGCTTGGATTTCTCAGGAAAGGGGAGAAAACAGCCAGAAAAGGGATGGAACACTTAACTTTTCTGCGCCATTCACCTATTTTTGATGGTTTGTTATGATCCAAGGTGCAGCTCCGTTGAGAGCAGCGTAACAAAGAGCAGGGAGGCGCGGATACGCCTGCAGAGGTTTTGATATGCATGTTCGTTTTAATCGGAGCAACATTATCATAATTTAACAGAGGAGATGTGAAACGCTCAGATACAATAGCTGATGTAATTAAGTGTAGCAGGGAAGTGAGGAGGAATGACAGGTTTCCATTTTCAGTATAAACATTCTTCCAAAAATTATGGGTGCTCAGCAACAAATATGACACCTATCTCAACGGAGGAAGCACAAACTGTTGGGATCGGAGCCGGGAACAGAGGGACCCTGCAGCCGCGCCGCTTCCATGGGCTTTTCCGTGTTCCGGGGTGAGTTTTCCCATGGGAAGCCGGCAGCGGTGAAATCCCTGTTGGACTGTGCAGCGGCAGAGCTCTCCGTGCAGGAGGTTTGGCACTGGGGGGTCACTCAGGGCATGGTGGGGGCCACTGCAGCCACTGAAGCCCAGCAAACCCACGGAGCGGGATGGAAGAGCTGCAAAACGAGCGAGCGAACACCCTCTGAAAGGATGACGCCTTCCACACAGGCCTGTCCTTACTGAAGAGGCTTCCAACCATTTAACTTGAGCCTTGTGACCTGCAGGGCAATTTCTCTATTTAGGAAAAGCATTCCTCTTTTTTTTTTTTTTTCCTTTTCTCTTTTTCCCCTCTTTTTGTCTTTAAGTTAGCATTTTGCCCTGCACACAGGTTTCTGCAGGGCCAAGGGTCCTGCACGATGCTGATCTGAACCGATTCCGCCCAGCTCAGCAGCAGATACCTGCAGGTTTCAGACACATTCGGGCCAGGCTCCCCTATAGCTGCTGCACTGCATCCCCCCCAAGCAGCTGGAGTTCAACAGGGAGCCTCTCACGCAGTCCCGTGCAGCAAACACAGAAACCAGGAAAGCCTGGGATTGCTCCGGTGGGATTGCAGGATGCTGCAGCTCCAGACACCAAGTGAGATCCCTAAAACTGAGAAACTAATAGGAAGCCAAGGAATTACGAAGTCTGCCTCACAAGCTTCGGAAATGAACCCCTCAAATTCTACACGGGGAAGAAGTGTACAAAAGCTCCATGAACATGTTTTCTCTTTGCAAAAGCTGTTTTCTAAATGTCAGTTTTATCGCCTTTTTTTTTAAGCCATTTATGACCATATGTGTTTTTATGATATTCACAACATGCTTGTGCCACACAAGATGCAAATGCAATTTCCTGTTATAATGGCACAATATGCAGAGCCACAAATGAGGCAGGAGTGACACAAAATAATGAAAAGTGGCTCGGCAGGGGTGGGGGCATCACGTCCCCCCTTTCCCTAGCAGGGAATTACCCCGGGCTCCGGATCCGGAACCCCCTGTTCTCCGTGGGCCTTGCTGGGAAAGGGAGACTGAGTCACTTTTGACACAAGCAGAAATTACCAGGAAAAATACTGTGAAAATAAAAGTGCATTCCAGAGTGTCATTAGCTATTTTGGACATTTTAGATTTTTTAGTGTTTTCGTTTTACATCCCTGTTACATTAATGCTACAGTGTATTAACACTTGGGATGTTGGTATGGGAGACCATGACACTGAAATATTTTATTTTCATCCCGTTTATTAACCATGATGGAAATGTGCAATTAGCAGTCAGTAGCACAATTTTATTTCCTCAAGAACTAAGCACTTTGCATCACCCTGAAGTGCCTGGAAAGTGGGATTTTAGCCCAAAACAGACTGCGGATCCTGCAAACTCCGTGCACAGACCATTCGAACCAGCCCTTGAGGTGACGATTTGGAAGCCCCTGGATCAAGGACCCCAAACTGCAGAACCGGGGAGCTCTGTCACACGGGGAGTTCTGGAGACACTGCTGAGGTTATTTTGCAGCGCTGCAAAAGGCTGCATTTCTCCCCAAGTGCAGGTTAAGGGTTTGGCTGTGACCCTCAGCGACACACACGTTCTGCTGAAAGCAAAAGCCAAACCTGGAGCCGTGGGAAGGAGAACGCTCCTGAGGGCTTCGCGCGCCCGGTTTTAGCTTTTGCAGGAATTACTCGTCAAATAACAAGCTGCTGTGAATTATTGAAGGACTTTTCGTGTAGTACACGGGCAGACAATTCCCAGCGCTGCTCTGCGGGCTGAGCCTTTTCCCGGCACAGCGAATCCCTCACCTCGGGATGCACCTGGAGCAGCAGCGACGCCGGGACACGCACGGAGCGCGGCTGGAGCTGGTCACACGTGCAGTTCCTGACTCAATCCTATCATTTCCCCATTATATTTATTATAAACTCCTCCGTCAGCGGCCTGTGGCATCGCCAGGTCACAAATGTAAACTGAGGGTTTGGTGCCTGTCCTGCAGGAGGGCTTTCCCTAGCTGCACAATTTCAGATCCCTCTAAAACCATCATATTAAGTTGCTTTAAAATGCTTTGAAGCTGCTTTCTAACCCGGTTGATTAGTGAGCTGTGCCTGGATGAAGCGTGCGAATCGGGAGGCCGTGCAACACAGTGCAAGGGGTTTCCACCCTGTGCAACCTGGCACAAGGGTTTTCCACCTTGCACAATACAGCACGGGCAGTTTCCACCATGTACCGTACAGTGCAAGGGGTTTCAGTGACATGTAACACAGGGCACGGGGTTTCCAACACGTGCAGTACAGCATGAGGGTTTTCCAGCACATGCACTACGGGATGACAGACTCCCACCCTGTGCAATTGGGTCTGAGAGGCTTCAGCACTGTGCAATATCAGGGAAGAGGTTTCCACCACTTGCAATAAAACCCAAAGGGTTTCAATGGTGTGTGATACAGGGCAAAGGATTTATTCCACATGCAGTTCCAAGCAAGGGTCTTCCATCAAGTGCAATGTGGTGCAAGGGATTTCTGGCACATGCAATGTGGCACAAGGGGTTTCCACCACATGCAACATGCAGGGAGGAGTCTCCACCACATGCAATATGATGCAATGGTTTCCACCACATACAATGCAACATGAGGGCTTTGTGCTACTTGTGATATGGTGCAAGGGGGTTCTGGCACACGCAATGTTGCACAAGGGAGATCCACCACGTGCAATATGATGCAAGGGGTTTCCACCATGTGCAATGCAGCACAAGGGGTTTCCACCACGTGTGGTATGGTGCAAGGGGGTTCAGTGATGTACAGTTCTGGGCAAGGGGTTTCCACCATGTGCAAAACACCACGAGGGGTTCCCCAGCTCAGAGCACGTCTCTGCTCAGTGCCCCTTGTGTCCTTGTGCTGCCCCTGTGACCACAGATCCCTTGGGGTATCGCGCAACCCCAAGATTCGTGTGAGCTCCTGTCCTTGCTGGGGAGGCTGCTGCAAATGGAATTTGCCTTTTTGCCTCTTTGCAGTGACCCTGGGGATGGCGACAGACGGTTAATCCCGAGAGAAGGAGCCGTTTCAGGAGGGCTTCGCAGAGCGGCAGGTCCCTGCACAGGAGGCCGGGGCGGCCCTCGCTCACCCGGCCATTGCATATTTATAAATAATAAGCAGAGGGATTTTTATTTTTTTTTGCCAAATGCGTGTGGTATCATGTTGTCCTAATTTAGGAGCTTTTGTGTCTCATCATAAAGAGCACGAGAACAAGAGGATTAGGGGAGAACTCTTTGAAAATCAGAGCCCATGTTATTGCTTCTTGATGGACTAACAATTCAGATCTAATTGATCACAGCATTAATTATACATAATCTCTATGTACTGGGGCAGCCTTGTGGGATATTTCTAATCAAATTAAAACTAATTCAAAGCAATCTGACATTGCAGAGTGTTTTGTCTCTATTTTGGGCCCGGGTGTGGGGGGATATGAAGCGCACATTGCATCTCGAGCTGCGCACGCACGGGGAAGCGCCCGCCGTGTGCGAGCACGCGCAGGGGGAAGGGGGCTCTTTAGAAGATTAAACTAATAAATGAAACCAGCAACGTGCGAACGCTGCGGAGTGAAGATGCTGGGGGGTGGAGGAAGCACCAGCTCCGCAATGGGGACGCACGTTTGCCCCCTGGGATGGGGCTGTGTCTACGTTTGCCTTTCTTCTCATGCAAGCACTCCAAGGAGCTCGGAGGATATATTTAAGTTAAAAATAGTGCTTTTAATTGAAAGTAAGAAAGCAGCCCGCTTGCCTCCCAGCGTGAATGGAGCCCATCCAAAAACTCACAGCAAGAAGAAAGCGCGCGGAGCAGCTTCTCATCTGGGGTGAATCAGTGGCGCTTTATTGCCTCGCCCGGCTGCGGGGCTGCTCCCATGCATGCGCCTTCCAGAGCCTCCCCACGCACGCGGCTTGCAGAGCCTCCCCAGCGCCCACGGATGGTGCCTTGTGCTGCGCCCATGCCTGGGACAGGGTGCTGGCTGCAGCGGGTGGGTGCATGGGGGTTGCAGCCAGGTGGGTGCATGGGGGCAGCAGTTGGAGGGTGCATCAGGGACGCAGCGAGTGGTGTCTGGAAGTTGCAGCTCTGTGGGTACACGAAGGTTGCAGCCAGGTGGATGCATGCAGGATGCAGCCATGTGGGCATGCACAGTTTGGGTATGCAGGGGTTGCAGCCTGGTGCATGTGAGTTGCAGCTGGGTAGATGCACACAAGTTGCAGCTGTGTGGGTACATGCAGGTTGGAGGTGGGTGGCTGCATGCAGGATGCATCCAGGTGGGCACGCTTGGATTGCAGCTGGGTGAGCATGTGTGCGTTGCAGCAAGCAGATGCATTGGGAGGTGTGGCCAGGCAGGTGCATGCAGGTTGGAGCCTGGTGGGCACATGCTGGTTACAGCAGTAGGTGCATGTGGTTGCAGCAGGTGGATGGGTGCAGGATGCATCCAGGTGGCTGCATGTTGGGTGAGATCAGGTGGCTGCACATGGGATGCATCCAGATGGGCACACAGCAATTGCAACAGGCAGTATGCAAGAATGCAGCAGGCGGAAGGATGCAACATGCAGCCAGTAAGGTAAGCACCAGCTGCAGCAGGTGGGTGCATGCAAGTTGCATCCACATGTGCACACACTGGTTGCTGCAAGTGGGTGCATGCAAGAAGCACCTAGGTGGATGCACACACCAGTTGC
This sequence comes from Rhynchotus rufescens, assembly GCA_032273925.1. Classification (NCBI taxonomy): domain Eukaryota; kingdom Metazoa; phylum Chordata; class Aves; order Tinamiformes; family Tinamidae; genus Rhynchotus; species Rhynchotus rufescens. The sequence goes on from JAVCKT010097959.1 coordinate 10,440, forward strand.
AGCAGGCGGGTGCATGCAGCAGGGGGGCACACACTGGCTGCAGCAGGACGGTGCATGCCCGATGCATCCAGGGGACACCTGCGAGTTGCACGGGGGTTTGCAGAGCCCTGCGAGGCAGCCGGGCTCCTCTCGGAGGTGGCGGCGCGGAGCCGAGGGGCCCAGCGCTCCCCTTTGACCTCAACCTGCTAAAGCCTTTGAAGGCTGCACGGGAGCGGCTCGCCGTGTGCACCGAATAACAGGGCACGTTGGGAACTTCAATAAAAACTGGTTTATTGATTCTAATTAAATCTTTCTTAAATGTAGAGCAGGCTCCGATTCTAGTTAACTTTAATTTAGCACTGACATTTACACGCTGGCTGAGAAGTGGGAATTCAGAGTGGACAATTCCGTTTAATTTTGGTGAAAAATATCATTTAAATGTCAGAAAGCTACACATTTAACATTGGCAGTCATTAAGTGACTCTAATTTAATAATAAATCTCTCTTGTCTCTATTTACACTCACTCCTCTGTCCTGCTCTGGCACTTTCTGCAGCAACTGAACTCCTACTAATTACTTCTTTTCGAGTGTAAATATGTTTTAATACTTTGTGCTAGCCAAGTAACACGTTTACTGTTTAGCCGATAATAACTTTTTAAAGTGAAATCCCTAACTGGGAGACGTTTTGCACATGGCAAGTTTTTATGGTTGTCCGGTGAGCAGCAGCTTGGGAGGAAAAACAAAGGA
>JAVCKT010097960.1:0-11165 GCA_032273925.1 Rhynchotus rufescens
CTCCTCACTGCCTCCCTTGAGGTATTTATAGACACTGATCAGGTCCCCCCTCAGCCTCCTCTTCTTCAGGCTGAACAGGCCCAGCTCCCTCAGCCGTTCCTCATAGAGCAGTATCATTTCTCAGTATCATTCAGCAGCACGAGCCATTGATGCAGTTTTAAATCACACCACCTCCTTAAAGTATAACAAAAAGCATGAACGTTGCTCATGGCTGCCTGGATGGTGACTCTCAACCTTTCACATGTGTGCTGCCTTACAAAACCAGGGAATGCTACCCAGTAGCTTTACTATATATTGGAGTAATAGGACACTGTTATTTTAGAGATTTTTGTCCGTTTCCTGTCTCTGTTAAAAAAAAAAAAAAAAATATATATATATATATATATATATGGTTTGGGATAATCGGTTAGCCAGTTGTAGAGAGAAAAATATTTAAAAAAAAAAGAACATTAGTCCTTCACATCTTCCATCCATCCATGCAGAACCTTTAATGTTCAGGTAATACACTCATTGTAGTTTCTGGAGTGCAAAAGCTATCCTCGAAAGCCACAATCTTGGTGTGTCGTCTTAAGTACTGTTGTATTGCTAATAATTAGTCATAAGAACGGAAGCATAGCAACTGATACAGTTTTTTTGCTCCTTTTAATAAGGGGCTGCTAGGAAAATCCGAAGGTCAAAATGGGTGACTTCTCCATGAACAGCTGAGGATAATTAATGGATAATAACCTGAACTTAGATGTTTCACAATTGATTTTCTTCCTAATCACTCTGCATGCTGTTTTTTTTCCTCTGGAATGGCCTTATCTGAGATCATGGAAGAACAGGGATTATAATGATTTAAATATGAGGTTACACATGTTGAAGAACTTGAAGAGCTTTGGTGACACCAAAGCTAATGGTAGGGACAAGATACTGCTATCTTGTTAGGAACTAAGTGAAATGATTGTTCTTTATTTTTAAGTAGTTGCAATTTGCCACTAGTCCCATGCTCCCAAAGGGCTAAGCTGCAGGTATATTATGTTGGACCATCTAGAAAGAATGTTGAATGAAATCTGGAGTGTGATCCAGCCTGATGAGGCCAAAATCTTAAGTCTAAGAGAATACATTCATAGAGATCAGACTGGGACAGAGATATGGCAGGTTTTATAATGGAAACATAGAATGGACAAAGGCAAAGCAATGAATATTACTTTGATGTTAAACTATGCTCATTACTTTGTTACTGTGTTTTCATTACTCAGTACAGCTAATATAGCTAATAATATAGCATTTCAGCAACATTTTTTTCCAATTAATCTGAGAGTTTATAGGGAAAGGAGACAATAAAAATATCTTAACTACAGGGCACATGATAGCTTTGGTCCAGGTATGTTTTTGATCCCGGATCAAAAATCCTTTTAGCAACACACTTTTGGGTATCAGGCAGAAATCTTGTCCCTTCCTTAAGCACACCAAGGTTTAATTTGCAGCTGGCATTTTACATGTAAATTCGGAGGCTTCAGGAGAATGCTTTTGATGGTAAACTTATCTGAAAAAAATCATTTATAAAGATATCTTCCTCAAAGCAGCAAGTTCAAAATTGTTTTGTTGGCAGTCTGTCCTGAAAAATATTAACATTTACAAGCTTCAGAATTGCAACCCTTCAAACTTCTTGTCCTCAACTGATTTCCACAGATTTGGTCCCAGTGTAAATGTGCAGTGCTACTGAATTTCTGAAAGGCAGAATTTATTGAGCAGCCTGGACCTTTTGGACAGACTTTTCCCAGATCTCCCTCTTTCCAATGATCTTATGTTTCTTTTCATATAATTCCAATCAGATAAAACCATTGCTCAAGCCTAGAATTGGTCACAGAAAAGAAAACTTTACTGTGAAAGAAAATTTGTATGCATTTGTATCTTGTAGTAGCAAATCCACAATAAAGATGGTGGGCTGGAGAGGAATGCAAGTCTGGATTATTATCCTGGCTCTGGCATGAGCAATCATCACTACCAAACAGCTGAATGCTTCCTTCGTTTCCCTAAATATAACAGTTACCCTGAGAGGTGCTGGGGAGCTAACTTTTTCTGCAACATGCAGTGAAGAGGAAAGAAGCTTTGCTCCCATGATAGTTAAGCCAGTCCATCTTCCATTGGAATCATCAGCCCTTGCTTGTATTTAGCATAAGAGTAGATTTAGCTGCTCAAATTTAGTGAATGCTTGTAAAGAAAATAGCAGCTTATGTGAAAAGAGCTTCCTACAAATGTATTTTAGCAAGTCAGTAAACAAATCTGTCTTCAAGCTAAAAATATGCACCTGAATGTGAGCAGCAGTTTATTCAAGTACTCCATCCAAAGAGCCAGAAAACCTAATTAAGAATTATTATCCATCAGGGCCACTCTCTTCCCAGCTCTTGGCTATTTGCAGTGCCCTTGACAGAGTGCTGTCTCAGTCACCACGTAGAGCTTGGATGTCCACCAAAGAAAATGGGCACTCTTCCTGTTGTTCACCTGGCTACACTAGTTTTTAAAACAAATCAATTCTATTAACTAATCTGAGCAATGGCCTTCTAGAACAGTAGAATATTTGTAGTTTTAGTTGTTGTGTTTAAAGAAAGCTGAAGTAAAGAAACACTTGAAAACAGTGATTATTAGAGAGTGGTCTCCTGATTCCTGAGGGATTGCAGATTACTCCTAAAAATGTAAAACGTCATCTGCCACTAAGAGCAAATTTGTTGTCAGTGGGCTCCGTTATCCATCTGATGTCAGTAGGGATCAGCCATGTGTTAGAAAATATTTATGGATCATAAAATTTGCAGCAATTTCAAATGATTTATGTGACTGTGCAGGAAAAAGGTTTTGCGCTTTGGTTTCTCAAGGGATTTTTTTTTTTTTTTTTTTTTTTCTGGTAGGAATTTTATATCCCCACCAGCAAAGGTGTGAGGATTTAAAGCACTGGAATCTTACAGCTGGATCAAATCTCCATGTCAGTGTTTAACTTAAAAACAAGTTACCAGCTGAAATATGAGACAAAAAAAAACCCTATTTGAGGAGAGAACTTACTGTGGAATCCTAAAGGAAAGTGATTTTACCTGGGTAAGGGATGTCTGGATTGCCTACCTGTCTCCACTGGCCAAAATCCACCACCGTCACCACCAAGCAAAACAAAACTGTGGCACGAACAGGCTGAGAAACTTCAGTCTTTAGTTGTCCGTACATGAACAGACAGATGGGAGGCTTTTAGAGGTAAGACTTTCACGACTGTTTTCCAGACATGTGAAGTCTTTAGGAGTAAGACATTTTTATGATGTCAAGTTCTTCTTTCTAGGCTGTTGCAGAAATGCAGCATGAGGCTCTGCAAAAGTTTGTCCTCCTTTTTAGTGCATGCAAGGTCCATCTGGAATAATGATTCTGTATTTCCCTCTACCTGGCAGCCCAAAATTGGCCATAATCACAGATGAAGTAACAAGTCAGACAAAGAAGATCTGTAGTCTGTTAAGGATCTGTTTCAGAAATGCGAACAAACAAACTGGATTTCATAGAATGACAGAGCTAACGAGAAGGTCCCTAGAGATCCCTCTGATCTGGTCTCTAAACATCCTTCTGCCCCTGCATGATTTTGCTCTGTCTGTGTCATGTCTTTCATAGTTGTTTATGCTGGTGCTGAAGACTGACCATCATGGAAACCCAGTCTCAGCAGCCTCCCATGTCTGTTACAGTGCTATTTTTAGTACCTAGGACGATTTTTCCAATATCCAACCTAAGTAAGTCTTGTCACAATTTAAGTCCATTAGATCTATTTTCTCTCCATTAGGAACCCAGAGACATGACTCTTTCCCTTGCAGCAGACTTCTGTATGAGGTTGATTTTTCCTTCCTTGGTGTAATATCTTACACCTGACCCTACTGAACAGCGTCCTGTTTTTCAAGTATCTCCAGCTTGTCAAGGTCACCTGGAATCTTGTCCACAGTGTCCTTGCTCTGCTTCCCAATGCTGCCCCTTAGCATAGGCAGACTCTTTTCCATCATTCTGAGCTATAATGAAAATAGTGATTGACCTCAGACCATTCTGAGACCATCCTATTATATATAGTATATATATAATATGTATATATACATATATATACTTATACACACACAAATGTGTATATATATATTTATGTATGTCTTTCAGGTTTTCATCCCTAAGCACACTGTCCAGCCCATTTGGGACAACATTATAATATACCTCAGTTTCTTTGTGTCTTTTGGCATTACTGTTGGCAATGTCAAACACGGTAATCCCAAAATATGTCAATTCTTTTGGAGGCCTCAGAGGTTATTCAGAGGTGTTAACCTCAGAGGTTAACCCATGTTTGGGGGAATCTGAAAGTTAGTTCAAAGGAAGCCATCACGCATACTGAGCACTCAGACTAAGGTGCTGGAGGATACAGTATTCTAGTAGCATCTGGAGTCACCATGGTGTTACTATACTAAAGGTGTTGTTCCTAGATATATTATTTGGTGTTTCTTCTTACTTCGTATTCACAATTCACTGCAGAAATAGTTTCCATAGGTAGTCTAGCTCCTCAAGGTTTTAAGGAGAGATTTGAAAAACATTGACCACTATGAACAGCATCTATTCTGATGAAATTATAAAAGAAAACAATCAGAATTTTGAGTCCCACTAAGAACAAACATCTTGTTCAAGTTTAGAAAAATGATTGAAAATATATATTTTTTTTCTTTTAGGGTTTTTATTTCACATATGTATTCAGCCATGAAAACAGGCATGGTTGAACTATTTGGCTTTGCAGTTTAATTTCACTTTGTGAGAAAAAAAAATGAGATTTCTTTTCTTTTGAGATAGAAACATCTGCCCTTGAGAATTTTGCTGTTTGTCCCAAAATAAAAGGCCTGGCTTTTCTGAAGCTCTGCCTTTATTTGCCAGGCTCTCTTCAAGATCTCATTAAATTGTAGTTCTTCACATCATGTATTACTTCAGTGATGAAATGTGGGTTATAAATTATTAGTTTAATCAAAGCAAACCATTCTTTAAAATGTACAAGCTTCTCTACAGAGTTTGATGTAAACACGAACATAAACAACCAAGCTAGTTCTGGGTTTTATCAGGTTCCCTCCTTTCTCTGTCAGGCAGCCTCCTTTCTTATACAACTAGAGGATTAGAGTATCGACCCTGACTTCATATTTCAGACATAAGGACATACTTTTTCAGTCAATGAATAATTGAATGGAAAAAAAAATAGCACCACAAGATGTTTTGAAGGCCAAGATCAAACATTCGTTTTAAAAAGCTGGAATACTACGTGGGAGAAAAGTCCCGCAAAGGTATCAGACACAGAGATTTGGATGCAGCTTCAGATTGAGGGAGACGACTGTGTGTTTAACTTGAAGTGTTAGCACTTAAGTTATGCTGCACTCTTCCTTTGAGCCTTTGTCTCTGAAATAATATAAATTTTAGCCCCCCATTCTGCAACTGAGTGTCTGTGGGTTTCAGCTGCAGAGCTTGGCCCAAGTTTAAAGGCAGTGCCATACTAATTAAAAGGAAAGAGGGAAGATGAGAGAAACGGGGTAGTATTTTATGGATTCTTGGGCTAGCTGAAGGCTTTCAACTTTATAGGCTAGCTACTTTCAATTGAAAGCAGCTTTTAGTGTGTTTCCAGGTTTAGGCCAGAGATAAACAAGAAATATTATTGATACCAATGATCCCTCTTGACTCCCTGCTTGTTATTTCACTTCTGTGCTAAATGAATCTGCAAGCAGATGAGAGACTGCACCACGCGACCTTCAGTTCAAAATAAGATGCTGAAATAAGCTGAATATGTTTGTAATTAATATATATATGTATTGTTAGCATATTTTCTTCTACATTTCAGGGCAGAATTAAGGCTCCTGGTGCATGCAACATGTTGCCAAAAGAAGTCTTTATAAAAATAGTGCTGAAGGCTCTCCAGGTGTTTTTCTTGCACTCAGGCTGTAGTTGGGTACACTTCACTTCTCAGAGTGAATCAGACCTTCTGTTGCATTAATGGAAACTTTTGTAGAAAGGAGCCAGAAGTGCTGGACATGCAGTTTGTAGCTACACAGTTTATACTGGTTTCAAGCAAGCCAACGTGCACTTTCATTTACTCTCTCTGCTCACAGTCTGTACTGAGAAAGCTGCAGAATAAATGTGGAAAGCACGAGTTAATTCTTGGGATGTTTTTCCCCCTAACAAAAGATCTGGGGAGCTTAGCAATGTGATTCCCAAGCTGTTTGCACTGCAGTGCCACCATCAACCCAGAAAATTGTTCCTAGCTCTCCAACCCCCATTGCTCTCAAGTTTATAATTGAGACCAGTGTGTAGACAGGGTTTGGCAGAGCCTCTCACTGTGTTGAAGTTTCCGAACCATGGACTGAACATATCAGGGCTTAGAAAGTTGGCTGCAATGACTTCTTTTCTTGGCTGCACAATTTTAGCCCTTCTAACTAGGAAGTGAATTCCGTTGTGCAACCAAAATTGATCAACACGTTTTAAGCATCTTAATCAAGAAAATGTCCCCAATTAGCTTGACTTAATTTTAAATCATTAAGATGTGTTAAGTGGGAATCATTGAGGAAAGTTAATTAGTCTGTGTGTGTCTGCCTTTAATTCCTAATTACTCTGGATAGGTTCCTTGTCCACCAAAACTTACTGGCCAGCTTATAGTGCAGATATTTGTGTACAAGCACAATTAAAAGGCCATAAATTGGATGCACTTTGAAGCCTCCAAATGTTCTGCATTTGTTTTTTATGCATTTGGATGAAAGAAGAGATCATCCCACAGTGAAAGAAGACATTTGCTTTTTTTCTGTTTTACGTGTAGAACTGCTCTTTAGGTTTGACAAGTAGCTAACAGGAGGTCTATTGTAAAACCATTCTGAGACACTGTGGAATGTTTTGGGGAAAGTTATCATGCTACTTCTGACAATTTTTACCTAAAATACATGGTAATAACTTCAATGTATTAACCCTTGGTCCAAATACTGACTTCCAAGTTTTTAATTAGGGAATAAGTTGGAAGGGAGAGCAGTGTCGAGTGCGCTGTTCGGAATCACACACGTCTGCCAGAATTCCTGCTGGGACCTTAGCTAAGAGAGTGCTAAGACCCACGTTTTTAGTAATTTAACATGAGTGAATATTCCTGTCTGCAGAGCCAGGTCTCATATGTCCATGGATATGGGATGGATCATTGCTTTAACAGTGTCTTGGGCGAATATTGTGTCAGTCCTCCCAAGACAACCGCGTCTTGGCTTTACCTTCTGTGGCTGTGAGGTTTGGGTCTTGCACCCATTAGCTGAGGCTTAGAACTTACTTTTCTCTGGCACCATGCTTTTTGCTCAGGATCATTTCCTTTCTGCATTGTCAATCTGTGCAAAAAAAAAAAAAATCTGCCTCCTCTTCTAGGATTCTGTTGAGCTTCCACATAATACAAAGAATGTAGAGCATCTTTTCTGCAGGAAAAAATAGTATAATATTCAATACATGCCCCCTTCCTGGATAGCATTATTCTGGGTCTTTTGCTTCTTTTCATCATTTGTTCTCTCTTTTCTTTTGATTTGCAGTATATTTTAAATTCATTGAGACAGGAAAAAAAGGTGATTGCTCTCTGACTGTTTCAAGAAAAGGGTATTTGGCTGCTCCATTCACCAGAACAGATTACCCTAAAGGTATGCAGGGTGCCCTCCCTAATTCCAGATAAGCCTTGGGCTCTGGATACAGAGCACAGGACAGAATCTAATTATCAAAGTAATTATTACTGCCTTCTCTGCTACGCTGGGTTTTTTAAAACCCAGGGCCACATTGGGACTTAGAGTTCTGAACCCTACCAGCAGCTCTGCAAAGTCAGTCTGCCACAGTTTGGCTTTGCTTACCTGAAATGGATGATCCTTTGAAGCCTTACCTGTCTATTTTTGACTCTGTAAAAATACGTGATAGCAGAAAGTTTGGGGTTCTTTAGTCAATGCATTGACATTTCAATGGTTGATTTTTTGAAAAGATTTTTTTCTTTTTTTTACTTCTTTTGAGAAATCTGATACTAGCTATGGCTGGCCTACATAGAACTAATGAGACCCGTCATTGTTGGTTCTCTCTCAGTCCACGTAGCAGTTGGAAATGAAAAGTATTCCACCAATAATCATATAAGGCTATTTTGAAGCCATGGATCTTAAAGAAAGAAAAAAATAAGTTAAAAAAGTAACCTTGCAGTTACCTCCTACTCACTGTTCACTTCTCTGAGTAAAAGTTTTATTTTGCTCTTCATATATTAGTGTTTTGTCAAGTCGTTCAGCTTTTTTGCACCACAACAAAACAACTATCAGTCACATCAGCTCAAAATTACACCATGATAGAAAAAATCATGCTGATTAGGGATGAAGCTTTATTTACTCTGTCCTTTTCTAATATTAGTTCTGCCGCATGGATTAATCAAGAGTCCACATACAATTAGTGATGCCCTATGGAGTCAGAAGAGGTGTACAAAATCTCTCCATTTCTACCAATTAGTCTCCCCCAAAATCCTTTTATTTGTTTCCTTCTCTGAATGGGGCACTCTGTAACTCTTTACTTCATGAAGCCTAAGAACAGCCCTCATAGCTTTTTTTGGCAAAAAAATACGGAATTTATTGCTTAAGAACATTGAAAATTTGTCTTCAATTGCTCCTCCACAATTGTGTTACATTGTGGTTATAGACAGCCAAAAAAAAAAAAAAAAAGTGGTTTGTATATCAGAATGGGAGGAATTACCAGAACTTTCTTTCAGAAATGGCACAAAACCCCAGATCTTAACAGCCCTGAACCTTGCGATAAGATAGATCTGAACTTTGTATTTCAAGGACCTCTCTGTTTTTCTGTTAATAATGAACTAGTCAGATACATGTTCGTTTGTAGATCACATGAAAGAGCTCTTTCATCACCAATATCTGAAGCATCTAACATCTGTTAGTAAATACACTATATTGGCTTCTTATTTAAGTATGCATTGATCAGATTAACCATAAATATTATTAAGTGTATTTTATTATAGCAGTCATGGGATTCCTCCAGCCTTGGTTAGTGGTCATGCATCTGAAATCCACTGTCACCTTGAAGATAATCCTAGGGAGGTATGTGTAACGAGGCAGTAAAAAACCTTGTTCATCCTCTTCATGTGTTTGTATAAATTCAGAGTTGTTCAATTTTTGTTATATAACGAAGCTGTATTTTTCTGAGAATACCCACAGTAGGATGACCTTTTTTTTAACAGCTTGTTAAGCACCGAGATAGATATTAAGGGTCTTTGTTTACCATCTGGGCAGAGTGATAACTCCACTTAGCTGGCTCTACAAGTTGCTAATTGCCAGAAAGAGGAAGTTTGTGATTAAACATCCAGTCATATTTGTGTGCTGGGGGCGAATGTTTGAGTCTGAATGGAAGTTCAAGGGGAAGCTACATGTTTGTTCTAAGTCTCCAGCCTCCTCTGTGAGAGCAGACCTACCCAGCAGCATTAAACTGGGTTGCAGGTTTGGCTTGAACGTATCTCCATAAATTGTAGAATAGCAAGAAGCTTCTTGAATTGATAGAAAATGTAAGTGGATACACACAGTTACTGCAGACATAAATACTGAAAAAAAAAAAAAAGATATAAAGATCATTGGCAGTGATCCAAGTCTCAACATCAGATCTCCAACCCATCCAAAGTGTAGCAGAGCATGTATGTTTACACTGAATTTCCAGGATTATTTGAAAGTTGGGGCATGAGGTGTCTGTGTGGAACAAATGTCTACTACAGGACGTTAACAAGAAGCTCTTTGACTAGCAGAAGACAGTAAAGAAAGTGTTTTGATACTTTGGGTTTCTAGGCAAGTTTATAATGTCAGATATTCATGGTTCATGGTATTTTATTCCCTATTTTATTCCCTATATGGAGAATATAGGGAATAAAATACCATGAACGATGAATATATGGAGAATATAGGGAATAAAAGGACACATTTGCTTAGTAAAAGTGGTTCACATATATTGCAGTCTTTGCTTGGACCTAGGGAGTGACACTGAAAACCTAGTGTCATTGAAATACATCCTGTGCTGAAATTGTAATTGCTTTGCTGAGCTGAGACATAAATAAACACACAAAAAGGAATACAAAACTAGAAAAAAATAATGTTTTGCCATTACTTACATGTAATGTTTTATTACATACTTACATGTTTTATGTGATGTTTAGAAAAGAAAGCAAAATGTTAGGTATTTATGATTTCAACAGTCAGTTTTAAACCTATCATTTTTAAGTAGCACCTACCTAACATATGCAATCATGTGCCTTGCTTTAAAGCAATCAGAAATGAAATAAGCTATATTGAAGTGTTCAGAATATATATATACACACAGTTATGTATTGTATGTGTTTACATATGTTTATATATATATGTGTGTGTGTGTGCTAAAAATATCTATAAGTGCACACACAGATATGTAATGCTTCTAAACTGAAATGCCCTGCCCAAATAGGAATGTGTTGACCCAGGCGGGTGCCAAAGCCGTGAAACAGCAGCGTTAGGGAAAAAGGAGTGAACAACAAGCTCACAAAGTCTGCTGATGAGGGCACCACATAATTTGTACCCAAACTAATGCTGACTGTGAAAACGGGACCAGGATCTCACAGGAGTAAATGCTAGGCAATACAACAGCCAAGGACATATTTCTGTTAATAAATGCAAAATTGGGCATTCTGTGTGCTATGCATGCATGACAACAAGCTCCAAATTAGTTGTTTTCAGTTAGAAAGATCTGGAAGTCCCTGTGGATGGTTGTCTGAATTTATCCACTCAGTTCTCAGGGCCAGTGAAAAATGCAGTGTTTGGTGTTACAGGGGAAGGAGGAGATAACAAACAGAAAGTTCATTATTGTAATGGATAGTGGTACGCTGCACTCACATTATTAGTCTGTTCACATACTAATTTTTGTAAGCAGTTTTGGGCTCCTCATCTCATAAATGATGAAACAGAATTAGCAGATGGGCAAAAGGGTCACTAGCATCTTTAGAGGTATTAAATAATTTCCATACGAGGAGGGCTCTTTCAGCTTGGCAGAAAATGCCGAGTTAAGACGTGATAAAACTGTATAAAGCCATCAGTGGTGCAGAGAGGACTGAAGGGTGGCAGGGTGCTGTGTTTCACAAAACAAGAACCCCA
>JAVCKT010097961.1:0-11164 GCA_032273925.1 Rhynchotus rufescens
AGGCTGCCCAGAGAGGCTGTGGAGTCTCCTTCTCTGGAGATCTTCCAAACCCGCTTGGATGCAGCCTGTGCCCCGTGCTCTGGGTGACCCTGCGTGTGCAGGGGGTTGGACTCGATGACCTCTGAGGTCCCTTCCAAGCTGAACCACTCTGTGATTCTATGATTCTACGCACACACTGATGGCACCGCAAGGGAAGAGGGTTTCGCCTCCGAGTCACGGGCAGTTTTCAGCTAAACCACATGAAGTTTTCCCTCCGCATAGCAAGAGACCTGCCTGAGGTGTCACACAGGGTGGAAGGAAAAAGGGATGTTAAAACTAGACCTTCCTGCTCAGCTTCAGCACCCAACCATCCTTCTCCCCGGAGAGCTGCAGTTCAAACAAGTGCTGCCTCTTCCCTCCCTCGGGAAGGACACGGCTGCAATCCTAGGGCAAGGGAATGTGAAACAGCTTTTGTTCTTCGGCTGGCGTCTTCGTTATCAGGGTGAAGCCAACAGGAACAATTGCTTTCCACACTTTCTTTTCCCCTCTGTAATCAGCGGTGTTTGCTCACGCTGCAGTGCCCCAAGCCACTAACTGATAGGGATTGGCAATTCAAGGAAATTGCGCCCATATTTGCTCACCGGAAAAACCTGCAAGCCCCAATGGGCTGAGGGTAGGGAGAGGATTCTGGGCACAGCCAACCGTGCTAATTACTGCTCTTACTGCTAATAGCAGCGGGGAGTGCGAATGAGCCAAGTGACAGCGCAGGGAAGGGAAAGGAGCCTTTGGAGAGCACAGCATTAGGCACTTTGCCCGGCGGCTTCCCAAATACCCGCACCAGGAGCACGGGGATGTGTGTGCCGTGCGGAGCCGCGCGCTGCTCGTGCACGAGGGGCTCGAGAGCCACCTGGGAAGAGCTGCTCCCCGCGCTCTCCCCACGGCTGTGGGGCTCAGCACGGTGCTCGCCAGGCCCTGTGGGCTCCTCCGCTCCGCGCAGCGCAGAGCAGGGCAGAGGGGACAACGGCACCGTGGGCTGTGTCGCTGCAGCCCCGCAGGCACTTGTGGCGGTACGCGGTGCTGCGGGAGGCTGTTCACACAGCGGGGACAGCGGGGACAGCAGGGACAGCGGGGACAGCGGGGACAGCAGGGCCACGTGCTCCGCGCGCCCTGCACTGCCGCCCGCTGCCACCTCCCCAGCGTCCCGCTGTCCTGCACCAGGAACAGCCCTTCCCAGGAATGGGCTCTGCGCAGTGCCCCTTCCCGCGGCAAGAGAGGCCCCTCTTCCAGCTCAAGGCTGCAGGATACGGATGCACCGACGTCCCGCTCCGCTCCGCGGCTACCGACAGGGCAGGATCCAGAGTGGAGCTGCCTCCTCTCCCGGTTCAGGGCACGGACACCGCAGCCACCAGGAGCGCCAGGACAGCAACACCTTTCAGCAGCGCTGGATGCACTCAAAGGCTAAAGAACGGGAGCTGCTAATGGACTCTAATGGAGCTGGACTCTAATTCTCCTGGGAGGGAGATGAGCTGTCTTGAAGAGGGGAAATGCAGCGAGCAGATCACTAGCACTTCCACAGTTGTTCTTGCTGTCGCTCTCAGACAGCCCCTGGGGTCACAGCTTCAACAAATTATCACGGAGGGACATTCGCAATTCCAGGCATGACCACAGAGGGAAGGAGGCCGGGAAATCCAGCTGCCAGCGGCACCAGCCTGGAGACCTTGGGCACCCTCCGTTCCGCCTTCCCGGTAGCTTTGGCTCTTCCCCTGCTAGGGGTGGCTCCCGACCCCGGCGCCAGGCACCTCACACGCCGCTCTCCTTCATTTTCCCTTTTGCTGCTGGGAATTTTCTGCACTTTTCTCATGACAGGAATGATCTGAAAGAACGATTAGACAAAAAAAAAAAAAAATCCTTTTGTTTTGGCCATTTCAAAACATTCTCTCTCAAACTACAATCGCATGGACTTTTTTCATACCTCCAGTACATACTAGAGGTATGAAAGTTCTAGTAACTTTGATACCTTTTAGGAATTTTAGTAACTACTACAATAACTACAGTGATGAAAACGTGTCGTGGGAAAACAAACCGAAGCAAAACGAGATGCCCTGCATCCACAAACACGCGGTGGTTTGCCTCTAGCTCGGTTTGCTTCCCTGCATGTTTGTGCATTAGCGCTTGCTTGCCCGTGTCCTCTCCCTCCTGCTGCCCAGCTCTGTGCAGTGATGTGGGATACTACTGCTCACCAAGGGAAGGAGCAGCTCGTAGCCCTGGGCAAGAAACCGCTCCAAACCACAGTGCCCTTTCAGCGCACTGAATGCAGGTCATAGCCTACTTGCTTGTTTTAATAACAGAAATGTTGCCTTGCCGTTTCCTTTCCTATTAATGCAACCTGTGCCAACAAAACAGACACGAATGAGCTCATAACGTTTGAAATACATGCAGTTCTCAGCTCTGAACACACTTCCAGGCGTTATCTCAGGCCTCCTGCAACACATTCACAGCTTGGCTTGCTGTCTCTAACACAGGCTTGACCGCGGCTCTCGTTCTGGATGTGCTTTGAGGTCCTCAGATGGAAGGTACCAGGGATACACAAATACGGCTTCCCCACCCGGTTTTCTGGCTCCGCTTTTCTGCTGCGGGGCTCCTGGTTTGCAGAAATGGCAATAATGCTTCAGTGGCCATAGACAGGGCATGGGGGCTGCGCTTATGTGGTGCAATCCGTGTTTAAATGAGAAGACACTGCCTGCTGCCAAGAATGTGTTGTTTCTGGCTTTCTTGGGCATTAACTAACTCCCTGCAGCAACAGAGAAGGATCTAATAAAGTCGGCTTTGGGCATACGAGGACATTATTCAAGCATCAAATGGAGCTTTTAGACCCTTAAAAAAACAAGGAAGTGCATCAAGCCGTTCCACTTAAACCAGAACACGACACACGGCTCAGGGCAAGACTTAGAAACTTTGTGGAAAATAATCTTGGAAAGAGAACAGAGCAAGGACCAAACAGGGTTGATCTTTAGGGCACACATCATCCCTCTGCCTCCCAGCAGAGCTATTCCACAAGGGTGGGGGATCCCTTTTGCCCTTCGTGCTCATTTTAGGTCTCCCTCGGGGGCCGGGGGTGCAGGGAACGGCAGTCTCGTGTTGCCCTCCAGCGGACAGGAGCTCGCAGGACACACGGGCCTGAGCAGCGAGGCTCAGGGCGCTGCTGGCATCGGCTGCAGCCGCTTGGGAGTCATCCTTCCCACCCGGTCAAGCCAGACGAGCCTGTAATTTCCTGCTGCTGCTTCACATGTGGTTAATTGCAGCTAACCCGCCCCTTCCAAGCACCAAGCTGATGCTTTGGATGCAAAACATGGATACTTTCTCTACCGCTCCTGAGATGAGCAAATACCTGCACAAGTGTTGTGCAGCCCGGTGGTCTGGTTTGCTCCTGGACTGCTGGTTGCACCTCCGCATGCACAGCTCACAAATCCTTTCTCCTTGGAATTTCCAAACGGAAGAGCCCATCCTAGAAAGCTTCTTTTGCACATTTCTTTTTCAAGCATTTGCTGAGCAGGGTCAGAACACTGCAGTTCTAGCAGAGTCAGGTTTATCAGAGCTTCGTGTTCATCAGCGCTGTGCTGTCCTCCGACCGCACAAGGACTAGCTTGCAAAGAGGGAACTAGGTGCAATTCCAGGGAACTAGTGCAGTTCTTCCTGCTGATGCTCTCCTAAGCACTGGTAAAGCGCAGCTTCGCTTCCCTTTAACACAGCAGGTTTTATACGACTCTGTTTTTCCCACTGCCACCTCCCGTACGTGCTGTGACCCTAAGGGGCCGGTAGATTCCGTCCTTTTTGGCAGCCCTGCCTGCCAAAGCACTGACGGCTCCGACCTGCCGTGGAGATAACTATGTTCCTACAGGTGACACCAAATCCAACACCAAGCTCTCCAGCACGGCCCGCCCAGCTGCTGAAGCCTTAGCCGGGCGGCACACGCCTCCTCCCACCCTCTCCGCTCTTCCAATGCTCCTTTTTGCCCGTTTTAAAGGATTCTCCTCTCCTGCATCCCCCGCGCCGCATCCCACCAGGGGTCTGAACAGCGCGGCTGTGGTGGTCACTGACTGGGCTGCCCGGGCCTGCTCGGGCATCGCTGAGGGTGCTTGGGACGGGCTCAGCGCTCCCCGTGCCGGCTGATGGGGGCGGTTTGGGGGGGTTGTTCCACCCCAACACTCCGCTCAACCACCAGCGAAATGGGCTCCCTCAGCCCGCAGCCACCTTTTATAGCCTCGCGCCCCCTCCCACCTCGGACCGTTCCAACGCCGGGGGGTGTCCGGCCCTCTCCCCCCCCCCCCCTCCCCCGACACTCGACAAAAGCTGGCGTGGCTCTGCCGCTCCCCCCCGCCCCTCGCGCGTGGTGAGGCCCGGTCACGTGGGCCGGCAGGGGGCTCCGCAGCGGCGGGGGGCGGGGGAGGCGGGGGGCGCCTGCGCGTGCGCGCGAGGACGGGCTTGGGCACGTGGGGCGCGCGTGCTCGCGGGCTGTCAGGTGCGCGCAGGCGCATCGGGAGGGGCGTGCGGGCCGGGTGTGTCACGTGCTCCGCCATGTGCTCGCTCCGGCGCCGCTCCCCTGTGCGCATGCGCGCTGCCCTCCCCTCCCTGCGCGCGCGAGGGCGGGAGCGGCGCCGTGAGGAGGAGGCTGCAAAATGGCCGCTGGGGAGGCGAGGGGGTTTGCGGTCCGTGCCAAGGAGGCTCTGAGGCGTCTTGGGGCTCTTGTCTTCAGGTCCTGGTGTCTCAGTAGTCTTGAGCTGCGTGTTTGGGGCCTCAGTGTCATGGTCGTGGGGGAGCTGGGCTGATGGAGCCCTAGGGCCAGGCCTGCAGCAGCTCTGCGGCCTGGTCGGGTCTGGGACGACGCTGCAGTCGTTCGGGCCTGCGGTGATGGCCCAGCCCTGGGCAGCACATGCAGAAGATGCCTTGGTGACCTGTGTACAGCTCTGAGAGCTGGGCTCAGTGCCTGGCTTCCCTCCAGGCTTCCTGCGTGAGCATCAGTGGCTGCAACTGGTGCTCTTGTTTCCCCTCTGCGCTGCTTGTTTTGGCTACCCGGGCTGCAAGGTCTTGGAGATACGCCCTGTCTCCTGCTCTACGGGGGACCATGACATTGAAAGGGTGGCCGAAAGGGAACAACAACAGCAGCAGTCTGAATTCTTCTCTAAGTGTAACCCTTGAACAGCTTATCAGTATTAAATGTCCTGATATGGGTGGTGGGAGGCAAAAGTGGGGGCTAGTTTTGCGTTCAGCTCTTCAAAAAAAAAGCTCTTTGTGGAGATGGTTTTTCAAAGTGTTTGTATCGTGGGTTGAGCTGCCTCTCTCTGCTCCCTGGCGTGTGCCCCTGCTGACATCCTCTCCCTGTGCATGTGCTCGTGTCCTGCTGCTGAATCGCTCCTGAACCCGGGGCTCCTGGCAGCCGCGTGGCCCCTGACTCACTCCACTAAAGCAAAGCCAAGCTCCTGTGGAATTTGCAGTCTTGTAAATGGGAAAGGTTAGGCGTGTTTTTGTGTCTGGTCCCTGTTGGCTTAAATCGAGCAAAATCTGTCAGCTGCTTCCCACAGCAGAAATGGTATTAAATTGCATAGCTGGATTTTCTTTCCTCCTGCCTTTTATTGGAAATGGGATTGAAATTTGCTGTTCTTGCAGTCCTGACAGTGTAATGTGTCACTTGGAAGGGTTACGCGGAGTCGACTAAAGCTTCAGCCACTAATAGTGTGCGATGCTGTGGTGAGAGTGTAAGGAGAGGACGATGGTGATGAGGTATTAATGGGATTGCAACCTGCCTGCTGGTGCTTGGCGTGGGGTCCTTGGAGCTGTGGATTTGCAAGCTCTTCCCAGAAAAAGCAGCGAGAAACCCTGCCACCATGTAGCACAGCAGTCTTTTGACTGCCTGCAGGGTGTTTATTTTTGCCATCAGCAAGCAAGCAAGGGTTTCTGTCGTATCCAGCTACTTCTACAGCTGCCTACTGGGAATTCCAAATTATTCATATTATTTTATATCTCATTTGTGTCTGGAGGCTCTCTTGTGCTACGCTCTGTACAAACAGTCTCTTTCCCACCGAGTTTACAATCTAGGCAGGCAATGGATGAGAGAAATTAAGTGTTAATGGCCCCGTTTTATAGCATGGGAATTGAGATCTGTTGCTCCTCAGCTTTCTGTCTGAGATCCTGCAGGGAGTGTGTAGGCTAGCTGGGAATGGAACCAGAGCTCACAAGTCCCCGGCTTGTCTGTAGGAACAGCTTGATGCAGAAACAAGCTCCTCAGGTTATTACTGTGTTGATAATTTTTTTGGTCTACTTGGACATCTTTTTGAAAATGGCAGCAGTTTCTTGCAGCTTGTATGAATCCCAGTTCTTAGCAGTCTTTGGAAAGTGTTTTGCAAAACATCTTTTAAGGCTGAGAAGGGATTACTGATTCCTTATCTGTTGTGCACACACACTTCGGGTTGTGTGGGAAGAAGCGGTTTGGCAGCATCTTGTAGAACAAAATATTGAAGTGTTTTTGTAGGGGGGTGTGGGGAAACTTTCCTTGATAACAGATTTTATGTCACTATATATTTTTTTTTTTTAAGATGTAGGTGGGTGGAGTGTGGGCTGTATCCCTTTCAGGTAAAAGCAGTCTGCATAGGTGGAGCAGGCTTGGTTGTTTTTGTTCTTTCTGCAGAAAAGCCACAAAGAAAGGACTTCTTTTCTATGCAAACATCCCCCTATGCAAACAGGGGAATGAGGCATCACCAGGGCCAGCCCACATGGAGCTGGGGAGGTTTCGCTTTGCAGTGAACGTCTTTGAAGGGGAAATAGAGGCAGTGAATTCTGCTGCCAGTTGCGTTTTAGAGTCCCGAGTTGGGCCCTTGTGGTTTCTTGAACAGTGAAGCCCCTTCACGGATAGAAGGGCTGGCACGTGGCGAGGCCAGGTCTGGAAGGGAGTGCTAGAAAGGTGCACATGGAGGGACTGAAAGTGGCATTTACCATGGTGTTATCCATTAAAAATAGCATATGGAGTTAAACTTGTGTATCTTGAAAGAGCATAGAAATGCAGTCCTCGTCTGGATGATGTCTTAGAGATTTGTTCACTAGTTGTTGAAAGAAGCACATTTCCTCAACAGCTAAAACATACTGTAGTTTTGTCAGTTTTCATGCATTATTTATTTTTTGCTGAAGTACCTAGGACCTGCTATGTGACAAATACCTATGGTTTGTTAACACGTTGAACTAGAAAGGGGCCTCATGAGGAAAAACCTGCTTTTAGATTGCTCCGTTAGCAAGCAGGGACTTCAGTTTGTGATGTTCAGGCACTCTTTGAAGTCAGAACTTGTTTTTTTGCAGTTGTCTGAAAAATCCCAAAGCCATTGCCTGGGAAGAGGACTGCTTTCAGTGGAAAACTGCTTCCAGTGCCAGTAAGTTTTTAAGCAGCTGTAGTGCAGTTTCCTGCAGGCTATTTAGTGGTAAGACATGACTGAAAACGACCATTTATATTTTTTCAAAGTTGTTTAGGGAATTTGGGTACAAAATTAATTGAGGATGAGACATAGAAAGTCACTTTCATGGAAAGATTTGAGAAAGATAATCAGATTAGCATTTAAAGTGGGTTATTGAAAATACATGGGAAGAGTGTTGGCACTCTGATTTGGGTAAAATAAAGAGAATCAAAGCTGCTCAGAAAGAAGTTTCCAGTATATTTAGGCTAAACCAAACACAATTGACTGATAATTTTAGCCACAGCTGTCTCTGATTTATCTAATACCTTTTGAGCCTGTATCTTTGGTAAATGAGGTCGATTCTCCTGTGTGCTCTTGTGGGATCCGTGGCTGTGTGGCTAGAGCATTTCTTAGCGTTTCCCACATGGTGTCAGCATCTCTCAAAGAGCCGGCTGCTGTTGCTGTCTTTGCTTGATGATTTACCCAGGCCTCAACAGAGAGCTCAGATTTGTTTGGAAATCTTCTGTGGAGAATGTGCCTTTCCCATTTCCTCTTTTCCTGAAAGCAGGAGGTGGAGGGAGCTGCTTAATGGGAAGGCTGTGCAGGAGATGATGCTCAGGCGCTTCAGAAAATGGGCGTAATCCCAACTCCCCGTTTGTGGAGCTGGATGATCCCAGCTCAACAGGAACCGTGGCCTTGTTCTGTGTATGTTGTGGGTCCCGTGTGTCCCGCAGTGTCTGGTTCCCTATCGTTTTGGGTATTATGTCCTCGGCCTGGGAGGAAGCTTCCAGTGTGTGGAGTATGTTGTCATCAGAGTGCCTTCTGCTGCCTGGCTTTGCAAGTACTCTGTGTATTTCTGTTTGAATTTCAAACAGCTTTCCCTTGCAGGAAGGAGAAGGACGCATCTTCATCTTGGTTGCTGGTCACTGCAGTTGTGATTTGCCACACTGATGAACGTGGTGCATGTGCACAGGCCTTGAGGAGAGACTCCTTTTGTGTTACTGAGTATAAAGCGAATTACTTTCCAAGCTTCAGTGTTACTTTTTGGCAAGGAGATGCCTCCCTCCTTTCTCAGATCTGCAAGACATGGCCAGCTCTTAGAACTGTGAAGCATTTAGAGACATTTTTTGTCGTTTTGAAGCACACTGCAGAGAAACAGTCTCGCTTCTGACTCCCTGAACCTCCCATCTCTGCTAAACTGTTCCTGTAGTGTTGGCACGTGAGGGGTTGTTCCTTTGTGGGTGGGTGTGAAGTCGTGCCAGAAGCTACTGAAATTAAAGACACTTGGATGAATCTTGTAGGGACCTGGTTGTTTCCTAGGCTGGCTGCAGTGGCACCTAAGATGGGATGGAAGCCACATGTTTGCTCCCTGCAGTGACTTAGCTCTATTTGTGGCGGGGTCGCCAGGTTTGAGCAGTGCAGCTGCCTGCGACCCTTTGAGAACATGGGAAAAAGCTGCCTCCCTGAGCGCGTGAACCTCTTCAAAGTAGTCTTGTGCAACTCCCACTGCAGCACAGGGCTGAGCTGCGCAGCAGCGAGCGCTGCTGGCTGTGTTAGTCATCCAGAAACACTGTTTTGCCTCCCCCCTTCCCTGCCCTGGCACAAGGGTAGAGATTCTTTCTCAATGCTTGGTGTGGCTGAAAGTTAGAAAAAAACAACATGTTATCTTCGCAGGAATCAGCCATCTCTTCCCTAAAAACATAAGCTTTTATTTGTGCAGTCCTGCTGGTGAGATGTAGTAGTGCTGAATTTTGTTGCAGTACTCCCTGGAGTCTGAAACCAGTTCTTCAGTGAGACATGCAAACACAAACACTCATCACACACACCTCCTTCCTCCTAAAGGTTTGCATATAGATGGGTGCTTACTGGATAATATGCAGAGTGCTGCGTATCCTATAGCAGTCTGCAAGGCTGCTCGCACTGCTGTGTTAGTTACATAAACTGGGGAGAGCGGAGGGAGGCCTTGGCACACGCCAGTCCCTACTTTTGGTGCTGCTCTAGGCAGCAAAGAGAAATATTTATCTTTCCTTTAATTGAAATTGATAAACTGGCCTGTCTGAGTTGCATTTCTAAACAAAAGAAAGGTCTCCTTGGATTGTGGAATTAAGCACTGGTATCATGAACAGATAGGGATTTCTCGGGTGTCTCACTTGGTGCCTTTATTCACAGAAAGGCAGGAAAATGGGCCGCCTTTGGCTGTGCGGAACATATTAAAGCATTGGTATCTCTTGGAAACATCACCCTGAAAGTCTCAGGAAAAGGCACTATGACACTGATTGTGAATGTTTTGCTTTTTACTACAAGGTTAGTTAAGACCCTTTTTCAAGAGCACCTTTTTCCTTCTCTGGAGCCATTTGGGTTCTCAGTCTTTTGATTCTAAGCTATAAAACAAGACTGTCCCAGAAGAGCACAACTTTTGAGTCCTGTGTCTCTCTTCAGGACAGGAACAGGCTACAGGGGAATAAGTGTATTTGTTGTCATCGTGCTAATGCTTGGGGCGTATATCCTTTGGGATTTTGCCTCTTTTCTCTCCCGTTCTAAGGTGAAACAGGGACCGTGGTTTCTGGTGGATTCAGTGGATTTTATACCAAGTTATAAAGATGGAGTAAAAGAGAAAAGCATTAGAATCAGCGGGAGAAGCTTTCATTTGATGAAAGGTGATGTATGCAGACTGAATCCTGGATGACTTACTGAACTATTGCATGGGAAGTGTTGAGACTTTTCCTTTCATGTAGGAGGCTTTAAACATCAGAGCCTGTCTTCAGTTTCCAGAAACTTCCCCATCAATCCCATAACCTCTCTTTTCTCTTTAATGAAACCTTTCTTTGCTGACAAATAAATGTATGGAAAGTAAATAGCTGCTCGCTATCTTATTTTAGACAATTGAATTAAAAAACAAAGCAGCAAGAAGGGAAGTTGAGAGTTTCAGTTCCTGCAAACTGCCAATTTGCATGGGTTTAGCAATGACAAATATGAGATCATACCTAGATTGGCCATGCATCTGCCATGCATCTAATAAAGGTGAACTGAAACTCTCCATACTTGTCCCAACTTGAAGAAATGTTTGTAACGAGCTGCAGCACTGACAGTTTTCCGTTTAATATCAAAAAGATTTGACTCCCTTCTTGGCTCATGATCTTCGATCTGTGAAGGACTGGAGCCTTATTAAAAAGTGAAAGTGAAAAACAGCTTTATATTCAGCTTGAAATCAAGTTACCCTGCTGCAGCTCAGAATGGAGCACACGGAAGACTTGCAATCTCTGTAAAATCTAAATACACTAGATCTGCCTTTTTATTTTCAGCAAGAAGGCAGGAAAGTTCCTGTGTGTAGTAATAGCTAGGGACTCCCATCACTATGTATGCAAAGTAATGTTTTTATCTCTGTTTAATGTTGGAGGTGAAGGCTTGACTTGGGTTACTGAGTAGCAGAGCTAGGGTAGAACCTGCGTTTCTAAATGCTCGTCCTAGGTCTTGACCGTTCCATCACATTGAGCTGCTTTTGTCTTTTTGCAGTAAAAGCTGAGAAAAAACATAAAAATATTGAAATTTGGAAAAAAGTGAAGCTGTCTTGACCGTAGCCCCTTTGAGTAGAATGACTTGGTGCCGCTGTAGGAGTTCATATCAGCTCAAGGGCTTTTCCTGCAGGGAAAGCCTTGGGAGTGAGCAGATATTGCTAGCTTATATATGCATATATATATATATATATATATATATAAAAATATATAAAAAAAAATATATATATAATCTAT
>JAVCKT010097963.1:0-11163 GCA_032273925.1 Rhynchotus rufescens
TATATATATTTATATATAAATTTTTACCTAGTACCTAAAGTCAGCCTTCAGCCTTCTTACTGAGGAACTTCCTAGACATTCGAATAGGGAGAGTATCTCTAGCCTTTGGCAGATCAGGGAAATGGCATCTTTGAACTGTCTGTCCAAAATTCAGCCTCAAAAGTTATAAATAAGTTACTTTTTATCACTGGAAATGGTCATGGGAGATACTTTGTAGCTTCACTGGAGGCTTGAAAGAAGGCAACATCATTTTCAGGTTTTGTACTATATGTTGCTGCAGATGATTAACATTTGGGTTAGGCCTCTTGGAAATCAATGGCAATGAGTATAATGGCTATTGAACCTGATATTTCTCTCAAATGGTCGAGTGCTTTTTTTCTATGCATGTCGCTTCCAGTGCTCTGGGTAACTTCGGCAGGGCTAAGCAGCAGGAGGTAATCCTACTGCTAATTCTTTTGGCTGCAGAGTTAGAGTAGTAGTAAGAAACCATTCAAAGCTGCTCCTGAGTATGATGATCATGTATCACTAAAGCATGATGATGGTATAATTTATCTCAGTACTCAGAGTCGCTAAGAATCAGTGCCATTATTTGCCATTTAATGAGGAGCAGCAGGTGCTGAGAGGATTGGGATTGCTGTTGTCTGTGTTTCAAACTCAAGTGCACCAGCTCCTACGTTAGGGAATGAGGGAGATTAGTTTTAACCAAGGAACTAGTGCAGGTCAGGCCTATTTAGTTTCATACTTGGCTAGAACACGTCTTTGGGTGATGCCCAGTGGTGTAGAGTCAAATGAGATAGTTTCCCTATAGAGGGGAGCACTGCACTGGCCCCACCAACAGAGTTTTCCATTGCTGCATCTACTTGTGCAAAGCAGGATGTATGCTGATTTTACTGCTCTTATTTTGTGTCGCTGATCAGGTTTCCTATGTTTCTTTTGGGGTTTGTGCTGCTTCCTTTCAGTTAATTGCCACAGTTTTTGTGCGTCTTTCATCTATCAGTCAGTTTTGTTTCCTCTTTACAAGCTGGAATTTGGTTGATGCAGATCTTCCTTTTGGAGCCAGTTTTAAAATCAGATATTTGTTACTTTTCCAAGCCTTAGACTGTCTACTTCCTGTCTGAACTAAGTATAACTTCAAAAGAAAGCTCTTTTAGCTGCCCTTCTGCCATGGAAGTGTAGGGGCAGCCTGCTAGCACTGTGGGGATGATGCAAAGATTAATAGAACCAGGCCTTTAATACACCATAAAAGCCTACCTGACTTTCAAATAAATCTTTTCACCACTCTTATGTGCTCACCTTTTATTTCTTTACAGAAATTCTGGTTTTTAGGAAGGAAAATATTGACTGACAAGAATCTTAATCTGTAATGCCTCCGAGGGAGATCCTGTGGGTGGAGACGCTGGTGCTCAGTGCACCAGAGCTGCACTGTGCCTACACATATGAAGATATTTAATGACAGGCAGAAGGTGTAATGGATGAGTTAAAAGGCTGATAAAGGGGAAATTCTTTGCTAGCAGAGCATGCAGCTATGCAGACAGGAAAGGCAGTATTGGAGGAAGGAAGGATTGCTCTTGTTCCAGGTCGCAAGTTTGCTTCCTTCAGGATGCTCCTGTACATATTGTCAAGTGATGATGTCAGTTTCCTGCTGTTACTGTTGCAGAGTGCTCTCTTTTGCTCCTGGTAGCTCTTAGGATGTGTTTGTATCTTTGGGTGAAGTCACACTGTGTTAGGTTACGTGCTTATTATGTGAAATGGAGGCATTGCAGTTTTATAATGATGCTTTATACTCTGGCAAATTCGAAATACTTCCTTTTTTTCTCCCATGGATGATCTAATGTAACAGTGTCTCATATTTTTCTAGGTAGTGCATACTGCATTTCATGAACTTGTGTAGAAAATCCTAATATTAAATATCAATTTGAGCGTGGATAATTCTAAGCCCTTTTGTGTATGAAGTTTTGAAAGAGAACTTGAAACTTTTGAAGTATTCTACCTGATGTAGTGTGCATTGACCTGGAGCATGGGTGGACTAGACTTTGAAAACAGTCGTCCAAGGCTGCCAAGTTGCTTGTTGTCCATCTTGAAGGAATGTGAAAGACTTATTTTGAGAAGCAAATAATATTCTGGCCCTGGAAATAGTGTTAACTCAGACACTCATTCACCAGACCCTTCTGCTCTGCCAGAGTGCTCTCAGCGCATGCGAATATCCTAACGTGCATCAAAATGCTAAGACTTGCGGGCAATAGAAGGTCATGACCAAATCTAGTCTTGAGTATTTCGGCTCGAGCAAATGCTTAAATTTGGCAGACTTTATAATGGGATTTTCTTAAGGAAAATGAAAGGTGTGACCTTGGCAATTTAGCCACTCGTGCGAAGTTTTGAGCTCTGATTAAAATCAGGAGTTCTAGAGCTCTTTCAGAAGAGGGGACTGGGAGCTCACAGAAGCAAATTAGTATCAATAAATTCTATTTTCCTTCTTGAAAACAGACTTGTCACACTTGTCATGGAAAACACACTTGTCATGGAAAATGTCGGTCCAGACATGCTGACAAGGGTTTTTTTTAAAAGAACTTTTAGTAGCAATGAGAGAAATTTTAATAGGTGGTAGAGCAAGTAGTGTTTGAACTCAGAAGCCATAATCTGTATAGTATGACCTAATAAATATAAAGATGCACCACCAGCATTGGCTGTGATGTTTTGCAATTTGAGTACTTAACTTTGCAATATCAATATGAAAATGTAAAACACATAAAAAGAAACCACTAGGTACTTAGAGCCAAGTGACATTCTTCATCTCTGAGAATACTACAAGCCTGTTCCTTCTGGAATAATCTCAGGATGCTTTTGCCTCCAACTTGCAGGAACCACCCACTTTTTGAAGTAGTTGCAGCTGGGCAGAAGCTATGAAGTATTAAGCCATGGCAGATTGCAAATAGGAGGGGGTGGGAAGCATGGCCTGACACTGATGAGCTGTAGGAACAATAGCTTGTTTCTTGTCTCTTTAGACTGCAATCTTTTGTGGCAAAAAAAAAAGTCCTTTCCATGTTATGAAATGCCTACTGCATTTTGGCAGTGTCACTCTTTATTCTGCTCCCAAAGTCCTGCCTCACACCCAGAAGCAGAGGAGGTGTGAGTGTCCATAGCAAGGCATTGCAGTTTTGCCAACAATTCAGGAAGGAGTGAGACAGATGCAAAAAAGGTTAATGAGGGTGTTTGGAGAGAGGGAAAGGAGACTGGTTGGCTTGGTCATGCAAGAAAACAAAGCCTGGGAAGGCAACAGATGATTCTTCTTTCCACCCTGCAGCACTGCCACCCACAGCACGGAGTCCTTTAAAGCTGAAGTACAATATTGGCCCTGGAATAAAAGAGCACAGAGTGTTTCTAAACAAAACTGAGGCTGCCAATGAGATGCTGGGGTTTTTTTCCCATGCAAATGGTGGGTTCCCCTGGCCCAAGTGCTTTGCCAAGCCAGTGCCCTGAGCAAGAACTGCTCACAATCATGTCAGCTGAAAACTGTTTCTTGGGGAAGCAGGTTGGGCTGATAGTTTAGATAATGGACTGTGCAAGCTTAGACAATGGACTGTGCGAGCCCTATGTTTTAAGCTCTTTAAAGAAACTCCTTACCACAAGAGACTTTAGTTTCACAGAAGTGTGACTGGAAGTACTTTGAAACAGCAGATGTTGAAGAAACCTCAGTTTCAGAACTTCACCAGGGTTTGTCATCTCTTCTTCCAGGAGCTGTAACATGGCACTGGCATCTGCTGAAGCAAAAAGCCCATCTCAGACTGCTGCATGCTCCCCATTTCCCAGCAGACTAGAAACACACCAGCAGCTCATACTGCTGTGGAGAGGGCAAGTGTAGCCAGATTTCTAACCCTGTGAAGCAGAGGAGGAACCCAAACTTTCTAAGGCACATTCTACAGCTTATCCCGCAGCGAAAGCATTGTGCAAACGGTGTTGCAACAGTCTTCTCAAGTGTTTCCGACCATCTGTGGAATAGATACATGGGTTACTTCCAGCGTAGCTTGTTTTAAGGCTGCTATGTATGTACAGCTGCCAGAAGATATCTACACATGAGGAGTAACTAGTCCTTGGTCTGACAGTTTTTCAGTTTAAAGGCTGCATTTGACCCAGAGCTGTCTCCTTGTGACTTAATTTGGCTCTTTGGCACAGCGCTCAAGGCCTTTGTCGAAACATTTCAGCTTGCTAATCAGCTCACGCTGCAAAAGCCTGACCTTAGAAATGGCTAAAACTTCCAAGTCCTTGCTTTCTGGCTTTGCGCACTGCTGTTATGCCACTAAAACCAGCAGTGAAGCAGGCAGAGCTCTTGTTTTTGACTGTGGCACTCACTAAACCATGAGTGCTAGGGAAGCTAGCGCTAAACCATGAGTGCTAGCAAAGGAGTTTGAAATGAAATGAAAGCAAATTGGTGAGAAACAACAAAAAATAAATGAATGCCTGCAGTCTAGTGGACTATGAGGGCTGAGTGGAGTCTGTGGATGGGGATTTACTGTTACACTGAGGCTCACAGGATGCCAACTCCAAATATTCAACATCAGCAGACACTGTAATAGTTTCATTTCCCCAAATCATTTCTTCAGTTTAGAAATACACTTTGGTTCCTTGCCCTTTTGATCTGAGATTTGAGGCAATTTAAGTCTTGCTATTCCAAGCTTTCTTAGTTTCAGGTTATTAACTTTTAATTGCAAATTGAGATTATCTTGGAGTCACCAGAGGCTAAGGGAAACAAGTCCCCAAGTATTTTCAGCTCCTCTGGCTCCTGACATTTGCTGCTGTAACTGTTCATTCAATGCTGCTTAACTGAAAAGGGAGATTTTTGTTTCTTAGGAGAAGAGAAGAACAGTTGAAGAATCTTTCATATTAAAAACCATATTTTATGGAACTGTGTTGCAAAGAATCACTACACAAAGGAGCTCATGCCTACTAAAGATATTCCTAGATATGAATGTTTATAACAAAGCATAGTATAACCAGAGAATGGTATAGGCTGATACTTGTACATGAACTACAAAAGAAATAATTTTCCAATGAATCATAAATAAGAAGGTGAAATTTATACCGTTTATTATGAATTATCTGAATTGTAAACTGCTCTTAATGGGAATATGCCTTGTAGAGTATAGCTACATCTTGGGATAACCACACCCTTGTTTTTAGTTGACCTCTACTCCTTTCTTTTTAGGTGAGATGTTTTTTGCAGTGCATTATTTTGCTTTACTTGTGGAGGTCTGAGCTGCATGGTTATTTGCTCTCTAGCAATGCACAGCTGATTCAGACCTGTGACCTATGGCAATCACTACCAATCCACTTTAACAAAGCTCTGGAGGCATTTTAGCTCCTTTCCCTTTTGCCCAAATCTGCTTGTTTTGATAGTGCCTTGACCAGCTGTAGAATTATAAAACCACAAAGCCCCACCCCTCCACCTGCCTATATATCCTGGGATATAATCTGAACTGCCAATAATCAGGGCCAGTGAAATGGTTCCTGAACCTGTTTTAGGAAACTGATGGTTTGGAAGCAGTGGGTTTGGGCTGGACTTGGTTCAGAAAAGCCTTCTCTGGCCTTAATGGCCCATGTTGCACAGACAGCTTCACACCCTACCTGTTCGGCTCACAAATGGGCATAGATTGGTAGGTCCTGCTTGGAGGAAGCAGCTGGAAAGGAGAACTTGGGCTCTCCAAGCATGCTGTTTGGACAAAGCAGAATGGAGAAAGAAAAATACCCCAAAATTGTTTTTCTCAGTGTTGGCAACTTTGTACAAATGCTTGCAAATACAAGTGAATCTTGAATTTTGAACACTTATGTGTGGCAAGGGATTTGAGATGTGTGTAAAGCGGTGCTTGCACAGATATCTATTTAGGATGGTCCTGCTTTGAGCTATGGTGCCACATAAAAGGGTAGCACAGAAGCACCCATTTGTATACTGTAAAACTTGTGCTGAGATTGGATGACATACAGCTGCTACCCCAATAACTTTCTCTTCCAAAAATAGGATGTTTTTCTTACAGCAGAATCAGATGCCAGGGCTGCATTTGCCAACTCTGGCAAACTAAAAGCAGGTTGCCTGGCAAGCAGTGTTGCTTTTTGGTGGGAAAGGTTCAGGTGCTGCCAGCAAAGAAAAGGAAAACCCAAAACGTGGAAATGCCTGGCCTGAGAGCATAATGTGATTTAAGGAGTTATTTTGGTTCCAGAAGTGAGCCCTTGCTGCATGTTGAGCTTTTGTTCAGCAGAACTTTGTGGAAGTAGTGAGGTCTCTGTATCAGCACTGTCTAGTGCTGGTGCTTTCGGAAATGACGAGCAACAACTTTGAACTATTATGAAAATGGTTTTTTTTGTTGTTGTTGTTTTGTTTCATTTTTCCTCTAGGGCCATAAAAAGCAGCAGTTCTGTTCTCTTGAGTGTCTCTTTTTGCATCGTTTGTATTCAGTGATCCGTCTCCTGCAAATCTAATGGTGTCCCACGTCAACAGCTTTTCTTCCACAAACACAAACAGTGTCATTGATCTCCCAGTTGCTTCTGCCTGGAAGACTGTGGGGAGTCCGGCTTCATCCTTTCCTCTGTAGACAAAACATGCAAAACCTTGTGTGCTTCTGGCCAATGTTGCAAAATGCAGGAGACATTAAGGTGCTTTTTCTGCCCTGGCAGAACCTGCTGCTGTGCAAAAAGAATCTCTTGAGTTAGCTACATCTGTATGGAAACATTCTCAGCCTTGAAATATTGCTTCAGCATTTGTTTGCCCCTTCTACTGTACACAATAGCTCACTGTGTAGAACAGCAGATTAGGGATGGCTATAATTGTAAGGGTACATGACACTGTTTCTAAAATGCCACTGTCATCTTTGGCAAGCCTGAACAAGAATCTTGAACAGGCTAAGCTTTCTGGAAAACTTGAAGTAAAAGGGTGACCTATGGGGAATTAACTATGTCTTGACTTTTCTGACTTTAAATAGCTCTGGTGCCCTGTAAAAAATTTGGATTACAAATTATTTGGAATGAGGACAGTTTGTTATCGTGCATCTCAAGTGACAGGGTTAAATATTCATGAAACATTTTGCAAAGCTTAAAATTTCTAGTGTAAATATTTGCCAAAAAAGAAAAAAGTCCATCCAGTCGCATAGCTCATAATAAACTTTCTGAAGCAGCTTTCATGTGCTCTGTAGTGGATTTCAAGCTCTCTTCATCAGTGTCCACCACTTTATAGCTTCCTGCAGCATCCTATCATCTTATAAACTTTCTCACTTGCATAACTTTCGCCAGGCAAAAGTGCTTCAAGTGAACCCATAGAGCTGACTTCAAATACTGATTCTGCCCCTGACTTGATCATGAGGTCATTGGTGGTAGGCTGGGTGTATTGATTTAAATCAGGAGGCAGGAAATTGTGGTTTAGAAACTGTAGTTTAAAGAATTGATTTTTTCCTTTTTTTTTTTTAAATCTTGTTCCATATTTTTATGCTTATTGTTTCCCCTGTTCAGGAAAACCACCAATGAATAAAATGCTTCTTTGTGATTGTTCTTAGTAAGTGCTAAATGCATTACGGCCTTTTTGTTTTTATTGTGAACATGCTGACATGCTTCATTTGAGACAATTCTAAGGTTTTTCCTCAAGAAATAACTGAACTAATGAATTTTATCATTATGTAGTCAAAGGAATTCCATTTTTTCCCAAATGCATGACAGCATGACACACACTTCTCCAGCAGATGTGTTTGACCTGCTTTAGCTTCCATGATGCTCATCTTGCTGTTGGAACAGGTTCACTAGATGTTCTGCAGAACCTCTCACGGAGAAGTTCTCTGCCTCATGGACCTTGTCCACTGATATATGAACAAAAACATACAGTTCTGCAACTCCTGATTGGGGGAGAACTGTTCACTGAACTGAAAGCTCCCATTTGTCATGCAGAAGAGTTCCCGCTGCATCTGTAGGAGGGTCTGCTGCACCATTTGTCTTGACAGCAAACTAGTACTGGGGATCTAGTGAGTATTTGGGTATTTTGGCAGCAAATTGTGCTTAAGTTAATGTGGGCCTTCATAAAGATTGTTGTAACACCAGGTGAGTTTAGACAGTCAAATGTTAAGTCAAATAGCATTGTCCCTCCGAACTGGAGGCTAAGGATAGAATGTGTGCAGTTAGCATGGCACAGCTGTGTTGAAGCTTTAGGTGTGTTCAAGCCAAAAGATTTTCATGGGCAAAATCAACTCGGTGTCTTGCATCCAGCATTCCACACAAGTGAAGAGATTACTCCAAGAAATTCGTAATATTCCTATAAATTTTTTTTAAACTATAGCTCAAGGTAGTGGGTCATTGGGAGGAGCTTTATTTCTTCCCTTCTTTGACATGTTGAGAATCAATATATTTTTTTCCATCTTTGCAGATACCAGCTACTGACCATGTCAGCAGAGTATCAGGATGCTCACCTTGCAGAGGTGAAACCTCTTGTGGAAAAGGAGGAGGTGAGTTTCTAAAGCTTTTTATTTCCAGGTTATTGTTGAAACTGCACTTATCTAGATTAACTCTAACAAATCATGTTTGAGAAAATGGAGACAGCGGGAGGGCAATTTTCTTTTTTGAAAGTAAGGCAAAATTGAGTCTTAATTATTCTCTGTTCTTCCTCAGTCTTTGGTTTTATTCTTTGAATGTTCATT
This sequence comes from Rhynchotus rufescens, assembly GCA_032273925.1. NCBI lineage: Eukaryota > Metazoa > Chordata > Aves > Tinamiformes > Tinamidae > Rhynchotus > Rhynchotus rufescens. Next base: position 8,664 of record JAVCKT010097963.1, read on the forward strand.
TAGTGGCAATTTTTAGATTTTTTTTTCTTTTTTTTTCTTTCATTTTTTTTGAATAATGACAGTTCTAGCTCTTTTGGATGGTTTCAATTAGGCACTCCATGTACATCTATTTGTAAACTAACAAATGTAGGGTTACAAACCTTGCTTTACAGGTACCTTTAAAGGAGGCCCAACTATGCAGAGAGCCTTTACACCTCTGTGCTAAGGGCTGAGTGTGTCCCATCCCATCTCCTCTGAGCGTGACCCATCCCAACTCCTCAGCTGCCGTGAGCTCTGCTTCTCAGGACTGCAGCCAGCTGTGTGTACAGAAACTGTAGGCATGCCATGCAGGCTGCATATCTTATACCTTTTTACTTAAATGTGCTGTGTTTCTTTTACTTTCTTGTTTTCTTTCTTCCATCCACTATTTTCAGCAATTCTCTGCCCACAGTGTCTGAGTTCCTGTCTGTCAGTGCCTGTCTGACCTTGCTCCATGATAATACTGCTCTGTATTTCAGTGTGTTCTTGGCAAATACTTAAATGCAGTACATGAATGGACCGATCGGCTTTTCCCTTGAATCAAAAATAAGATTTTTCTTCACAGTGACTGTAATTCTTGACAATAATGAATCTTTTCTTTTTTTTTCTCCCTATAGAACTATTTGTTGCTCTATCTGCTTCTTTCTCTTTTATCTCCTACCTCTGTTGCATAAACACTTCAGAAAATCTTTTCCACTTAAGACTGCAGTGAAATGGCTGGAGAAACTTTAAACACAGGTCCTTTGCCAAGGACATTGCATAAAAGCAGAGCTTGTTTGGATACCAGTGAAAGCAGCACTCAAACTAAGATCCCTTTTTAATGCCAATATTGTTTAGTAGTTGCAAAGTGAAGCACATATTAAGCAGAAACGCCAGAGTTTCTGGAATGTCTTTGCTTCAGAGTTCTTCAAAGAAATATTTTAACACTGAAGAACTTTGGGGGTTTCTACAATATGTAGATGAGAAACTATATCTTGACAGCAAACTCTATATGCATTTATGAATGATACTACCTTAAGTTTTGTTTATGCATAGAAACCGGCAAAGTCACTCTGCATTAATATCTTATGTGATCATTCTTAGCATGGAGTAAGTGAGTTTAATATATTTTGAGAAAATGAAAAATGATTACCCTAAAGGACCCTCAGCACATATCAAAATTAAGCTGGTGGGTGACACAACCTGAAATCACATCTTGACTTATTGTACATAAGTTTTCTTGTTTAGGTGGGTCTTTTTTTAGTGCATACACCTTCTTTAGACATTCTGAACAATGGTACTAACTTATAGTCATAAGATGTCTACATGGATGTCTAGAGGATGTCATAACCACTAATGTTCAACTTTAGACTGCACTAGAACACATGATATACTTTTTTAAGAAAAGTATAGCTAGAGATCAACAGTATAGTAAGAATAAAATCCAACAAGTTACACAAAGTTAAATATGTAGCTTGTACAGAATGAACTCGCATCTTGTGCTAAGACTTTGCAAACTGACTACCACAAAGATCAGTCAGCTCTTTAGATATACTTACATGAAGACCACTGCTCGTAACTGCAAATTGTACTACAGTGCTGGAAGTTCATCATCTAAGACAGCAGTTGTGGTTCGGATGTCTTCTGCCCTTAATTTACCTGAGCTTTTGGCACTGCATGAGTTCCTTGACAGGATGCTTAGGCTTTTTTTTTTTTTTTTGTAAATCTTTTCCAGGTTTGGGCTTTGCAGCAAGTGTAGACTTAGTAAAGTTGTTAGTAAAGTTGTTGTTCTCTCCATATTTAACCACCCTAATGGAAATAGAGTTAACATGTTTTGTGTCTCTTACTATCTGAAGATGGCTTTAAGATGTTTCTCCTGTTAAAGTTGTGAAGTATCTTAGACTATCAGAAATGGGGAGGATGATGGCAGAGATACTGGACAGTGGTGAGACGCTGTCAGTAATGCTGATAGCCAGTCAAAGGTCTGGTCTCCATGTCTGGCCAGCTTCCCAAACATAACAAAGCCTATTTTTGCCTAGAATAAAATCCTTCCCACCTTCCACATTGTATAACCAAATTCCAGTAATGGCTGTGTAAGTGAGTTGCAAGTGCCCTTTGCATGCCCTAACAAAGAGACCTTCCATCCTAGAGAGGATTGAAGTGGGCTGTCGACTGTCTCGTGTCTGGAATAAGCGATTTAAAAAAAAGGTTGTGTTTTACTGTTCTGATTTGTCCAATGACTTTAGCAATACCTTAAGGTGTACTGGGTTTTGTGCTTTATTTTGCAGGTCTATAAGCAATCATACAATCCTAGACTCATAGAGTTTTTCTGGTCTGTACAATCATGTAATCCTTTGGGTGGGAGGGGACCTTTAGAGATCATCTAAACATGCAGGGTCACCTAGAGCATGTGGCACAGGGTGGCGTCCAGGTGGGTTTTGAAGACCTCCAGAGAAGGAGACTCCACAGCCTCCCTGGGCAGCCTGTTCCACTGCTCTGTCAC
>JAVCKT010097964.1:0-11162 GCA_032273925.1 Rhynchotus rufescens
TTCCAGGCCCCTGATCATCCTGGTAGCCCTGCGCTGGACTCTCTCCAGCAGCTCCACATCCCTCTTGTACTGGGGAGTCCAGAACTGGACACAGTCTCCAGATGTGGCCTCACCAGGGCTGTGTATAGGGGGACGATCAGCTCCCTCGACCTGCTGGAGACGCTCTTCTTAATGCACTCCAGGATGCCCACTGGCCTTCTTGGCCACCAGGGCACTGCTGCCTCATGATCAGCTTGTCATCCACCATGATGCCCAAGTCCCTCTCTGCAGAGCTGCTCTCCAGAAGGTCAGTCCACAGCCTGTACTTGTGCCTGGGGTTATTTCTCCCCAAGTGCAGGATCCTGCACTTGTTGAACTTCATGAGTTTTCTCATCGCCCAGTGGTCCATTCTCTCCAGGTCCCTCTGGACGGCAGCGCAGCCCTCAGGGCTATCAGCTACTCCTCCCAGTTTGGCATCATCAGCAAACTTGCTGAGGAGATGGATTTGAAAGCAAAGCAATGAATTTTAAAACCATAAATCTACTTTCAGATTGAGAATTTATAAAGTGAATTCTGATGACACATTTTTAGTTCAGGTAACATCACTATGGATTCAAAGAAGACTGCGTAATTATAAAATTATTTAAGATCTTATTATAGTAGATCTCTTCTCCAAACGATGTCCACCACAGGATGACAGAAGAGTTCTTAGGAACGTCCTAAAGTAATTTGAAGTCAGCCTTAAGCAGCACTGTGGTCTTTAGCTCCTTTGGAAATCAGGTAGTTTGATTTTATAGTAATAAATGCTTTTGGAAAAGACTTTGTTACTTCCAATATCCCTATATTCTTCCATAACACCTTCCAGCTGCTTTATATAAAGGATAAGGTAAGCATCCAGAAAAAAATCTGAGGCCAGAGCTCCTGAAGAAGAACTGTTGTACATGTGTTTAGTTTACACAGTAGCCATTGATATATATTTTTTTCTTTTTTTCTCCTATGGCTTTATAGTTCTCCACTTCTCATTACACAGAATGTATGGGGACCTTGACATTTTCCACCTCCAAAAGGTCAGTCCCCAGCCTGTAACTGGTGTCTGGGGTTATTCCTAGCCATGTGCAGGACCCTGCACTTGCCCTTGTTGAACTTCATTCATGAGGTTTCTAACCGCCCAGTCGTCCAGTCTGTCCAGGTCCCTCTAGATGACAGCACAGCCCTCAGGGCTATCAGCTACTGCTCCCAGTTTGGTCTCATCAGTAAACTTGCTGAGGGAGCACTCCAGCCCTTCATCCCGGTCATTAATGGATAAATTGAACAGGACCAAACCGAGGACTGCCCCCTGGGGGACACCGCTACACAGGCTTCCAACTCGACTCTGCACCACTGACTACCACCCAGTGAGCCCTACCATCGAGCCAATTCCTAATCCACCTTACTGTCCACTCATCTATCCCACAATTCCAAACCTTGCTCAGGAGGATGTTGTAAGGGATGGTGCCAAAAGCTTTGCTCAAGTCCAGATAGATGACATCCACTGCTCTGCCCTCATCTATCCAGCCAGTCACTCTTTCATAGAAGGCAATTAGGTTAGTCAAGCATGATTTCCCCTTGGTGAATCCATGCTGGCTACTCCTGAGCACCTTCTTCTCCTCCTCATGTATGGAGGCAGCAGCCAGGATGAGCTGTTCCATCACTTATGTTCACTTTTTCAAAAAAAAGTAAAAGGAAGTCTGTCTGTCTGTCTCCTACTATTGCTGAATTCCAAATCTTCCTTATGTCTCTAATACAAGTTATCACCCACAAAGCTAAAAAATATATGAAACATATTGGCATCAAATGCCTACATGGCTATGTGAAAATGTAACCATGCAAAATATTTTGTGAGCAAAAATAGGCAGGAAGCAGGGCTCTAGACATTTCTGAGTAGGTCTCAATGTCAATGGCTCCCATCTACTCCCTATTGTAAATGACTTTTATGAACTACTGCTACTTTGTTTTTGTTTTTTTTTTTTTCTCACAGAACTTTTATATATGATTTCCTGTTCTCAGACCTAGTGATTTTTGGTCAATGTTCATGTCAAATTTTACTTTTATTAAAATTTTAGCCTTAATAATAACTGAAATCTATTCATGACTTATGAAGGGATTGAATGTAAGATACCTTTCTCTGAAGAATCTCTCAAATTTTGGAACTAAATATTTAAATGTTGGTATGAACTTTTGAATTCTTCAAAATCCTTTCAGTTTCTCATATCCAAGTTTTGTAAGTCTGACAAGAAGTATTAACCTGAAGTACAGAAAGAGAAGAAGCAAACCTACTATATAGTAGCCACAAAATTGGCACTATGACATCTTTGATTGGGCTTTGGTATTTCTTCTTTTTAGTTAGTTCTGCCTCTAGTATAGGCAGCAGAATCCTACCTATTATACAGGTAATTTAATAACTTGCATTTTTTGCCTATCCTGGATAGGAATTAGCAGCAAGGAGTATTTATTCCTTAGGCTGGATAGTTTGTTGTAACAGCATGAGTGAAGACGCGTGAAGACTACATTCTCTAACTTCAGCTAGAAAAGGGTTTGCACAATCACTGAGCTGTGTCTCAGTTCAGTGAATCAGCTGAGAGCTTGAATTTGTAGCATATATTCATATTGACATAGGAACTAATAGCTGCTCAGTCATCCTGAACTTCCCTGCTTATCAGCTTGTATCTTCTGCCAAGAAGGGAGATTCTTAATACGTCACTTTGCCTTCCAGGAGATTCTGAGAGAGTATAAATTACACTTAGTGGGGTTGCTCACCTTCTCTAGCAGAGTAGACTGAGAAAAAGTAGAAGTCCACTCATCTGTAGCATTCATCAGGGGTATGTGATACACAATAAGTGTAAAGGCTAAATATGTATTCTCATTATTCTATGGCTTTGGCTTTTAGACAGATAGACCACGGCTGTAGCCACAAAAAAAAAAAGTGTAATTTACACCTTCTGTGAAATTGCACTTTCTCATTGCAGCAAAAGATAAGCCTTGCTTCTCAAGTGACAATTGAAGGACTGCAGTTTGGCTTCTGAAGTTAATCTGACAAAAGTCTAAAACTCAAATTTTAGTTATGTCAGCCCATACACAATTGTGTATGGGCCTCTATCCCTCCTCCTACAGGGCTGTGAAAACATGTGAAGGAGACATGCCATAGTGTGCCTCACTGACACAGCTGGATGAGATGAACTCTCATTTACTGCAGGAATTTTCTACCAGTGCTTCTTAGTTTGATTATAATGTCCATTTCAACAATGTTACATTTTTTACCTCTTCTTACTCTCCTGAGAAGCACTAAGAGAGATAAAGAGGGTGACATTTCGGCTTTTAGGTAACAGGATCATCTAGCTCCTCAAACTCCTTTTATGGTTGAATCATTTTACCTTGAATTTCGAGGCAGATACCATTAATTTATTCAATAGCTATGATATACTGTAAAGATTGTCATTGAGCTATGAGACTATATCTTAATAGCACAAATCACAATTTAGTCTTTGATAAACACACTCAACAGCATTGTAAAGTTGCAGCTGAAAATATGTGTTGCAATGAAATGCTGTGTTTTAGAATGGAAACTATTGCTCAAGCTAAATTAAAGAGGGTAGTCTTGTTAACATTTCAAGACTTGTTAAGTTTTCCATACTAGTTCACTTATTTTAAAATTTCTCAGTGATTTTAGAAAATTCATGCTCATCTGAAAAGATGGATCCATAGAAATTGAAACATAGCACATTACACCTTAAAAACCCAAGATTTCGATGTATTGCCAAAACAAATTATTTTGACTTACCTTAAAAATATATGGAGGCTTCTTCAAGCATTATCAGCGATAAGTCATTATATGACTTGCAGGTTCATATATCACTGCTCTTTGCTGTCAGTATGAAAAATAGGGCTTTTTGTTTACTTAAAAAATTGAAATGCCACGATTCTGGTGTTGAAAAATGAGGCGGGAAAAAAAGAATGTCCTCCCATTTTTGAAAAATGTATTTTTTATTGAAGCAAGGTAGATAGGAGGAGAAAGAGATCATGTGCACTCACGAAAGCAAACTGATCTGTATTTACACAGGAAGAAGAAAAATGGCTGGGTCATTAAGGACAAAGTGGTCAGAAACAAGTAGGGAGCTGATGACAACAGGAGCCAGAAATGAAGAACTGAACCTACATTAGACCCACCTTTGAATCCCAAAATATATATAATTAATAAAGGCATAAGGAAACAAGATTCATGTTTCATGTGAGGAGTGAGGTTCCTTATCCAGAATGCATCTGTTAATAATTAAAAAAATCCCTTTTGTAATGAGAGTTTAACATTTCTCATTCATGGTTTAAATAGTAGATCACATCAATAAATAAGCATTATGATTTTAGGGGGTACAACTTATGAAATATATTATTTCTGATATTTCATTTATTGTAAAATCATTTTTAAAAATATTCTGTAATAGTCATTCTTTGAAGGAGATTGATCAAATAATCATGCAAATACTAGAACACAGCATTAATCTTTTTTTTTTTTAATTTTTAAAAACTTAAGAAAAGTAATTTAGCTGTTGTGATGGGAGAAGAGATTATTTTGACAGTTTCTTAAAAATAGTGGAATAATAAGGGAAGAGTGTGTGTGTGCATGAGTTACATATATGCTGAGGCCCCATACAGCAACTGTGAAATATTTGTGGTTTCTGTTCCCAGACTTATTTGATGAGGTTAACTTAAATGATACTCACAAATAGCTTGTTAGGTCTCTGCATTATATAAGATCAAGATTTAAATTTTGTGTTTTCTCTTTCTCTAGCTAACAAGTCTTCCTTGTTTGTTGTGAATTTCATATAGCGACTATAAGATATACTGAAAAACCTGAAATAGCTCCTTTGTTTTCCTGAGCGAACACTGGCACGTATATACATACACACATATATACACAAGCATATATACACGCATATGTGTATATATATGTAACTACATGGTAAAAGAGCTTTCCAAGTAAAGACATGGTTCTTGGCAAACACAAAAGCAGAGAGAAAGCTTCTACCAGACAGCAGGACTCCTACTAAAAGATGTCAATGCTGATTCTATGCTTCCAGTTTCATGAAGATGATAGATAAATTCTTCATGTGGATCACCTCCAATAATGAATAGCAGTAATCTTAGTTTTATTAAGGTCAACCCAGTATCGTTAATCTAGGAATAGGTCATCTTTGTTGAGCTGGACAATTAATGATTTCTATGACCTAGTGGTGGAAGCTAAACAAACCAGAAAGGAAATTAAGTTCTGAAACAGAGTGAAGGGGAAGTTCCATAAAAATGAGTCTCTTGTTTCAAATTTGAGACAAGATAAAGTGATTTTGTCCATTGAGACAAGCAAAAAAATGATTTAGTCCATCCAGAATGAAAGGCTTTATTCCAGCTTCTCCTATGGAGATATTATTAAATGCAAATTGACATTTCAAGACAAAACTCTTCAATCTAAATGCAATCTAACACAAAACTCAGTGTTACGGGCACTCCAAATACATGGGCATTTGTATCAGATTCATCCACTACTTCTGGTCAATACAAAGAAATGTAAGATTTTGAAAGTGTCTCATTTTCTCCTTTAGCACTGACTTTTCCTGCAAAGCAAATTTGTATATTTTCTTTTTACACACAGATTTTTTTTTTTAATAATCATTCAGCAGATTGTGAGGTTATAGAAATACATTTCTACTCTTATTCATCCATTACACAGTATATATGCAGACCAAATATATGTCTTAATAAGCATTTGGAAACAAACCTCCAGGCACATGGGAACTGTTTTCCACGTTCTCTTTCACACTCTGATGAGACATTGGTATGCAGAAAAGCGTGGTCGGTCCAAAGGCATTGCAAAGAAATATGCTTTGGACAAAACTGACCTAGAGTTGTATACACATGAGAATCATCTCAGTTTTCATTGAGAATAAACATCTAACCATTCTTTTTAGAAGGAAAGCTGATTATATTGACGTAGAAGTTTAAGTAGAAGGACAATATAGATGAGACTAAGGAAAAGAGGTTTTTTTATTTCTATTTATTTATTTTTTTGTTGTTGTTATGTCCCCAAGGATGTTTATCCTCCAGACCCAAAGATCTGCCTCAAGTCTATTTTGTGACAGGGAGAATGGGATCAATTGATCATTTTTGGAAGGGTGATGAAAAGTGAAACGAAGTATAGCAAAGCAGCTGTCTGGCAAGCCTTCCACAGTACTAACACCAGGTTTGTTTGTAGCAATAGAATAGTTCAGAAAGTCCAGAAACTGTCTTTTAGCAGACGGTCACAGTGAATTCACAGAAAATACATACACTCCTACAGTCATGTTTATAGCATATGTGTCTAGAAGGAAAGAAAAAAAAAGCAAATTTGAATAAAAAGCATTATCTAATACTAAATGGATTTATATTGCAACAGTGTGCTGTAGATTGTGTACCACTAGAAGTGCATAGAGAAACCTGAGTAAAAATTAGACTCTATTTCTTGTGTAACAGAACCTGTAAGTAACCATGGGAATGTCCAGCCTTCTGAAAGGTCATCAGGTGCTGCAGATCAGTCCAAAGGCCACACTCTCACTGGACAATGATGGAGTATGGAAATGCATAAATTTGCATGTTATCCTACCAGACTGAAGGCTGCATAATCATTCAAGCAACAGTTTTTGCATTGCATCCATTCTATTAAAAAATTGAATGGCAAGTATGATATATGCTGATGCAAAGAACTTCACAAAACCTACTATTTGCCAAAATATTAGATTAGAAACTATGCTAATGGAAATCAGCATAACGATGATCAGTACTTCAAAGATGTGTCAGCAAAGCTGAACATCAAACAAAAGATTACATGACAGTGCAACATCATGTTCTTCAGCTGTTAAGAAAAAGTTGTAGATATATTTGGTCTTCCTTAGCAAACTATTCTTGTGATGAAAAAAAAATGCCCAAAATAGTCTGAGTTTGCCCAGTTTATATGTTCTCTTAACCTGCTAATGATGTCTCCTGATGTTCATTTAGAAGTTGTCCCACTTGATAAACATTCCCAGTGGGGAGGTTCATATTCATTTAACACAGCTTTCAAGTGCGGTTACATATGAATGGTAGAGAAAGTATTCGTGCATCAAAAATATGCATATTATGTATGTCAAAAATATGCATACTATGTATGTTTCATTATCAGCTTTTCTTTAAAAACAAACAAACAAACAAACAATCCCCATGGAAATTACTTCAGCAGACCTCTGTAAAAAAGCTATGCTCAGGAGAAGTGACGTCATTTACCAGAAGTCCATCTGCAAATAATTTTACTCAAATATAAAAACAAATAAACTAGTTGAAGATAAAATTCACTTAACATATACATTTTGCTACTTTTTCTTTCACTCTCCTTTAAACATATCTTCCTCACCAGTTACTTCAAAGAAATGTAGTTTCTGTGTTCTGTCTCTTCTGTCTCAGACTTTTTTTTTTGTTTAGATGATTACCTTGATGCCTTCTGAGACCAGTCTCATGTATTCACTCCTTAGATAAACGTCCATGCCTTCCACCACTGAAAATCAGTGTATGAACATTGATTTCCACCATCTGGAAATATGAACCAAAGCTGTTTTGCATATCATACATATGTTAGAGTTAGAATAGCCGTCAATGATAGTTATGGAAAGGCTATACAGAAATATCTAATTTGATTTAATGATTTGAAGTTATTTCTGTTCTTTCATTTAGCTCTCAATCACTTTCTATTGTTGTTGAGCATGTGCTATATCTACTAGCAGAAAATCTCTTGAGCTTCATGACTTTCATAGTTTGAATATAAAAATATTAATAGTTCTTGTTGTTCTGTTTCAGCTATTGATACTGAAGGTAATCATGACCATCCTGAACATTTGGCCGAGTCTTCTGTAGGAAGATATGAACTTCATTCAGCTGGCATATTTGGAGCTATCAGATCTAGCCCTTTTTGTCCTAGACTTCTTTAGGAAAAGAAAATTATACATTGACCTATGGTAAATGAATTTATGGCCTATGGAAATTGCATTTTTTATGCCACTCAATGAGGGCCTGGGGATAATATGGTAGAGAAAGCTCTAAAAATAAATATAACAAGCAATAAAATGAAAGTTTAGGATAAGCAATGATTGCTCTATTTGTGTATACTTCAGCAATGTCTTTCTGATTTTCAGAAATCATGATCATCTTCAGCTCCAAAAAAGTCAGAGAGAAATGCAGGTATTCAGTGCCTCTGAATTAAGTCCTTTTTCTCTGCCAACCGTGTTAATAGCACTGTGAAAAATATGCTCATTAATGATAGATTCTTTTAATTTTACTTGGTCAGAAAATACTTTACATGCAACAAGGATGTTGTAGACATGTTGTAGTATCTTTGCAGTGGTAAAGCTAGGTAACAGATTATGGAGATATGTTACTAGAAAGAGCTAATAAAAATAAATTTAATATATCCATTTTCACCCTCAGGATGAGACTCATTACCATGCATAATGCATTCTGAAGAGTGCATATTGTATCAGAGATGAATAAAAAGTTGTTTATAACCAAAAGATGTTCTGAGCCGCAAACATCAATTCATAAAATTCATCATATATTGATGCATTACTCTTGAAACTGCTGACCAAGGTCATCGTGCAGTCACTGTTAGAGCAGAATAGAGTAATTGTTAAATGCATTTTTAAGGAGTTACAAAGAAGTGGCACTAGCGATTCTGTATGCAGTCTTTCATTCTGTGTACAGTACTGTTTACACTGCGCTGTGTCTTTTACTGTGTAATAAAATCTTTAATTAACCAAACCTAGTATTAGGTTGTGTGTAAGGAGTAACACAGTATATCATAAAACCAAAGCAAATACAAATATACAGTACGTACGTCAGTAAAGGCAGAGAAAGGGCATCATGCTTAGGAAACAATAATCAGAGAACCACCTTCAAAGCCAAGGATTGAATGTCACTGACTCACTTGATGAGATCCATTTCAAAACTAATGAAAAATGTGATTATAGGAGAGAGAGTGATTAAGAAACCATGGCAAGTGTTTTTATTGCAGAAGTGAGATGTCGACCTAGTCCTTTATTAGTGTTACTTCTGTTTTGTTCAATAGCTGATAGATGTATTTGCTGAACCATTCCCATGGTATTGTATGTACATACTGACATATAAGAGGTACTTGCACTGCTGCCTGTCACAGCAATGTAAATGGACAACAAAAAGTGCAAATTACTTTGTGTAAGTGCAAAACAAAAAAGTGCAAAGCAAAAGTACAAAAACTGTTGTTTCTGAGAGATTTAATGCACAATTTTCAGAAGAGTATCCCTATATTATTTTGCTGTGCTTTTCTAGTGGATCACTTCTTTTAAATACTGTGTCCTACAGGACGTGTTTCTTACTAAATTTTGTTTCATAAACAGTACTGCAGCTTCAAGAACGCCTAATTCTGAGAGCATTAGAGAGACGACGACTTGTGATTCAGTTCATTTCCTGGATTTGGGGTACTCTGCAATTTCAGGTACTCACAAAAATGTTTCTCTGACTTGTTATGCACATAGATGCCTGTGGAGTTTAAAGAATATTATGAGATATATTAAATTTGTCTTCAAAGGGAGAAGTATTTTCTCAATTTGACACGGCTATATTTGAAGAGGACTATTTCTTCACTTAGCAGACTTTGCTGCATCTGCAGCACAGGCCTTTCTCCAGTTCTTAACAATTGTAGTGCCAAATGGGATGGAACAGCATGATTCTTCTCAGCAATATCAACAGGCCTGCTCTAACCCCCTAACCTATTGAGAAATAATCATTTGGAGGTTCAGTTGTTCATCAGATAACCTCTGGTTTTTGTAGGCTCCGTGAGCTTTTCAGTTCAAAATGTTACTTAGAATGAATTGAGAAAATGAGAGCAATAAGAATAAAGATAATTTTACTTTAAATAATCACTGGCCTGTTTTGAAGCTTCATTTATGGTATTGGAGTAAAAAGAAATCTTGATTTTATTGGTAACAATCTCCACATTCTATTATTTTTTTGCAGAGTTTAAGACACTCACAAATGGCTTGTCTGCTTCCATTTATGTTTCCCTCTATTGAGTTGTAGGATATAATACCAAAGAGGGCTAGAACCACTAACTCTTTTTTTAATGATATTTTACCATATTTAAATTAAACACACATTTTTAAAAGATAAAATCCTGCTAGTCACCTAAATCAATTTATTACAAATACAGTAGACTAGATAATACAGCTATATAACAATTTGCATGCAAGATTACCCAATCTGCATGCAGAGTCATGACAGAGTTGTCCCTAAGATACTTATTATTTAATAAATCTTATCTCACTGTGGTTTGCAAATAATCTATTAAAATAAGAGAAACTAAGTTCCTAGGCTTTGTAGCAACTCTTGGCAAATGATGTGGGAGGATTTTTAATTGTAGTAGCGGCCTTGTATAAGTAATTACATTGTCCTGGATAACTAATTGCATTACTTTCCCAGTGCCATAATGAATGTTGTTTGTGTTGTCATAAAAATATTTTTGCAGATTTTAAAATATTTCTGCTGTTCTGTAGAAAACAATTTTTTTGGATTTCTGATGTCATAACATTTAGACAGTAAAAAAGACAGTGAAATGTGTGAAGATCTGGCCACTATTGTCCAAAGCTGATAGAAGATTATCCTTTTGCCTCAGTAAATCGGAGCTGGAATCATTCAGAGCACTGAATGGGCATCTTTCCACCCTTCTGAAGTGGAAAAGGAGAGTGTCCAGGATCCACATGAATGCCAGTTTGAAAGAATTGGAATCCATTTTCCTTGGACCTCAGCAAATACTACATTAGTACTTTTTAACTTTCTCATTAAGGTTTTCTTATTTTCAACTTTGTCAAATAACCATCCCATCAAAGAATTCTTAGAAAACAATATCTTTTGATTATATTTTACATTAATACTTAATTTTAAAATCTATTGGAAATCAGGAAAGGCTTGATAAAAGCAGATGCCAGATCAAGGTTTAAGAAATGTTATCCTTTTGAAGTTTGTGCAGGCTTAAAAACTTTCCTCAGGCATTTGTCACCTGCTATCTGCACCCTTTGATATTTCCCCCTCTCCTCTCCTCTCCTCTCCTCTCCTCTCCTCTCCTC
>JAVCKT010097965.1:0-11162 GCA_032273925.1 Rhynchotus rufescens
CCGCTGGGCGCCCGGTCGCCGCTGCGTGTGCCCGGGGAGGGAGCAGGGAGCCGGCCCGCCGGGGCCCGGAGCTGCGGCGCTGTGAAACCAGCCGCAGAACCCCCGGGAAGGAACCGTGCTAAAGCACTGCTGTTGCTTACGGAGGCCGGCGCAAACACTAAATAATTAATTCTTACAGCAATTCCAACGGGTGAGTTCCAGGAAAGTCACTTCAGCGACTTGGGCGTTGCTGAACGCTCTGACAGGCATTGAATGAGATTACAAGAAGGGAGAATAGCGGGAGCAGATCCTGGCGCTGGGCAGCGCCCGGAGGCGCTGAGCGCCTTATCCTCTTGTGAATTTGTACCTTCCTCTTGCTCCCTTGCCTTGGGGGCTTGCATGTCTGGGCAAGTTACCATAATTTACAGACATACACATAAAATATATATATATATATTTATATATAAAAATGTATAGTTTTACATACAAGTAATATATATATGCACCTGTTTGTCTCAGAGTACAGCAGGGTGTTTGCAGGTATGCGGCTGGCACCATGCAGCAAGCCCCAGGCTGTGGCACCCTTCTGGGCAGCTCTGTTATCCTCAGGAGAGCCCAAGTTCTGCCCTGTAGGCAGGAGGGACACGGCGGGTCCTGTTTGCACCGCTCAGCTTTGGGATTCATCCGTAGTCTGCCCTAGAGAGCACAGGACTTATCCATCACCCATCAGCTGTGCATTTCAGCAGAGGCTTGCCATGTGAAAATGAGTCAGTTTGTTTGTTTTTAAGGGAAAATGCCTCTTTTAGCAACCATTGAAGAGTCATTTTACATAACGTTTTCGTGAGTGGGTTTATATACAGCAGCCGTGTCTATATATACATACTTAGAGGCGCTATAATAAAGTGTCCACGCGCAGCATTTCCAAAATGCTCCTCGTGGTGCCTTGCTGTCCCGCGTGGCTGCGGCTGCGGGCGCGGTCCCTGCACGGAGCTGCGGCATGTTCGCTGCCCCTTGGCTCTAGCCGGAAAAGCTGGTCACACGCTCCTAAAATACAGCAAGAAAGAAGTGATTGACTAAACTTTGTGCATGGTGAAAATCAAGAATTTGGGTCTTTTCCACCATTTTGTATACCACGTTTCTGCAGACAGAGGTGCTTTATGGCAGCTACAATGCTGTTCCCTGCAGATATGTTGTGAAATCTGAACACAGGAGCAAGTTTTCCATAAGAAAGCGGCACTGCAGCCTTCTTGTCCCGTTGCACGGCCCTGAGCCGCGGGAAGGAGTTTTCAATGTGACAAGCACACGAGTGGGTGCGCTTTCCCTTGCAGTGTTTAGGCTCCTGAACTCGGCCTCCGTTTCCAACCCTTTCTGACTTGTGCAGCTCCTAGCCCTGGAGGGGAGAGTCGGAGAGCTCGGGCCAGAGCATCGGGGATGGTCCCGCTTTCCGGCAGGATGAAGGCAACAGGGCAGTGTTTACACACACTGCTGCAGCGAGGTGTCTGCTGCAGCCGGCTTGGTTTTGTGTTCTCTTGGGACACACTCACTTTCAGGGTGATTTTGGACTAGATAAAGCAAAGATTATTACAGATCTAGTACTGTAATAACCAAGAATTCACTGTTATCAGACATCTCTACCGAAAAATATATATTCCCTTCTAAAATTAATATGCAAAGAAGCACAAGCTAACTGGAAATTCTTTCATCCCTTCTTCCCAGTCCTCATTACTTCTTCAAATGGCAGATTTATGATTTGAAAGCTTGATGGAATTCAGTTGATTAAAATCTCCAAGAAACTCAGAGTAGAAATGCTGCGGCGCTGAATTGCTGGTGTCCGTGAAATATGCTTTATGTGTGGTGTTCTCATAAAAACGTCAGCGATTTTAATATAGATGCAGCTGGGTCTGCATGGTTTTTGCAGCTTTCCCCAAAGTGCTGCTATTTGCACGGAAATATATCCAATAATGTATTTACCAAGTGTGTGCACCAACATGCACAGGGCTTGTCTGTCTCTGGGTTTGTGGAAGGCGCTGTGTTGGCAATACCCTTTGCTGCTCCATGCGGGTACCGCGCGGTGCTGCCGCGCGCCCCGGTGCTGCCGCTGGGATTGCCTGGCGCGTGGCATTCCCGGGGAAGCGCTGCCAATGCCAGGCAGGCACGGCCGGGCCCGCGCGGGGCTGGCGTTTGGAGGAGACGTGTTTAGATCTGTCCGCAGTATTTACTTGTTGCAGACCTCACAGATACATCCATCAATGTATATAAAAGCATAATGGAAGAAAATAAGGGGATTGGGAGACTGGGAGAAAGAGAAAAGGAAGTAGAACTGGAGAAGTCTGGGTGGGAAGGAGAAAGGAGCAGATGACTCAAATGGAAAGAAAAACCAGACAGAAATTGACCAGGAGAGGGCCAGTGGGACTCACACGGGGACCAGTCTCTTTAGCACTGAGATGGGCTGTGGGTTTGGGGACTACAGAGGCCAGACGCAGGCACCACACTCAGTACAGATATTGGAAAGGGAGCTGAAAGGCACAGGGAGGAAATAACGGCATAAACACTTCACGTGTCCTTTACCATTTTCTGTCCCTCTGGCTGCATGTGAGCGGCAGCCGTTTCCTCTCAGGATTAGCAGCGTCCTGCTTTGCCTCGAGAGCCCCTCACTGCGGCGGTTTGGGGTGTCCTGTCCCCGCGGGTCTGCACCTCTGCTCCGCCGCGTGTCCCCGTGCCCCTAGCCGGGACGGCGGGACCGAGTGTGTGCTCCAACCTCTGCAGGAAGGAAAGTGCTGTGTGTGGGGCACGTGGCTGCTTCCTAACCCGCTGCAGCAGCCTCTGCCTTTGCTTTTCTGTCAAAACCCTCATGTGCTGCTCCATGGAAACTTTTATACAGGAAAGATGCACAAAACGTGCCCTTTAGTGGAGATGTTGGTTCATTTCTCCCTGTTTTCTGCAGGGGGTTAGGCACTTGTCAGGATGCGAAGGGAAGGGCTGCGTCTGCGGTGGGCGAGGTTGTCCCGGAGGAGCGTCCTGCGGCACAGTATTGGTGTTGTCCATGTCGTAGATACCACGTGTGGGAAGGAGGCAGCAGAGCTGCAGGGCCGGAGGAAAGGGAATCCCCAGGGAAAGCGGAGAGGCAGGGAGCTCTCGGCCGCCCTGGGAGCGGGAGAGCGAGCGCCGCTGCGGGCGGGCGGCCGCAGGGCATCGCCGGCGTCTGCGGGCTCTGCGGATGCGGGATTGCTCTTGGTCACGGAGACGGTGCCGGAGCGAGGCCTAAATGCTCTGCTAGGCAGGACTGCACTCCTTTGAGCTGTAAGTCCTCCCTCCGAGAGGATTTGGCCTCCTTTTGGCGCGCAAGGGGAGTCCGGGCCAGCCTGTGTCACGGCTGTCGCAGGGTGTTGTGTGGAGCTGGTGTGGCCTCCTTGGTTGCACAGGGTGCAGGCCGAGCGCCCCGGCGTGCCAAGCTGCTGTGTAGCCGTCCTGACGCTGCTGGGACGCATCGTGCCGCGCTGGCTGGGTGCTTAAACCTGCGTGCGGTGCTGCCGTGCGGAGAACTGCCAGCGTTTTCTCTTTTAATTATTTCCTCGTTTCTGTACGTTTAGCGCTATTGCCTGATTTGGTTGGCTTTTGGATTTTTATTTTTTATTTATTTACTTCAGGCTCGATCCCACATGCTGTGCTGGTTGCTGACATCACCAGTTTGCTGCCATTAGAGGCAGCTCTGATTTCCTCATGCTTAAACAGTATCCTGTAGTTTTCAGGTCTCTCATAGACACAGCTAGCAGCATACCCCCTCTCAGTCCACTCTATCAGTCCTCCAACTCGTGTGCGCTTATGGAGTGTGAGAAGGGATCACTTCCTTAAGAGAATTAATTTAACTAGCTTGATTATTTCATGTAAGAAACAGTCTTGCAGTGTGGGTTCGTCCTGATTGCTTTATGTTGATTCATTTCCATCTCAGTAAGGTAATTTAAAAACATTCTAGACAAGATCTGAACAATTTGCTACGGGAATGTCGTCCAGTCAGTGCCAAAGAAATAATGAAATCACTTAGAAGAGCTCAGTTCCTGAAGAGGTCAGAGCTGATCTGTCTCCATCTATGCTTTTGTGTTCAGAATTTAAAAAAAAAAAAGTCGAACATTAAATGTGTTCAGAATTTAAAAAAAAAAATAGTCGAACATTAAATGTTTCTTTAAAAGTCGAACATAAAACATTCCAGTACAGGAATGCAAGCCTGTTGGATCTTTGACAATTTACAGTTTAATATTTCTAACGTATTTATAGCTCTTCTTTGCTGATGACAATTTCTGTGCCGATCTTTCGGTGTCGGAGGAGTTTGTTCTTGCGAGAGCTGCGTGAGTCACAGAGCTCCCTTCCCGCAGGCACGTCCTTCGCCGGCGCTATCTGCTACCTGGGGGTCGTCTGGCAAGAAGAGGTGCCACTCGCCGCGTTCTTCTGGCTCCTCTTCCAGGCGCACCAGATGGAGATGGATGCGGAAACGCCAGGAAAACAATCTGCACATAATGTTTAGCCAGTCATATCTGCGTTTCATGCGGAAAGATCAACATCGGAGTCATGAACTCCTCCTCAAACAGAGCTGATATCCCGTCTCTCCTGCAAAACAGAACTGCTCTGTCTTTGACAACCCCAGAGAGGTTTAACTCTTAGTCCTGTCAGGTTTATGGTTCCAGTATAGGGTGTGCTAGCGAGACTCAAGAATAGAGTTGAATAGTTACAGGAATGGTACCAACGTTTTGCATTATTTCACAAGAAATGGGGAGTTTCTTGTTCCAGCTCTACTTCTGCTTTTTCCTGTGGCTTTGCTGGAGAAAGGAAATAAATGTTTCATTCAGATTTGAGCCGTGGTGAAGTGCACGCAGAGCAGATGCGCTAGACCCAGCCCAACGGGCAGTACACATTTCACACTGCTTCTCAGCAGCACACAGACCAGGCTGCCTGCGGGACCAGCGTAGCTGCTCAAAACATCCACAGGTTGTTTCCTCGTAGCAAAGCAGTAAAAGCTTTGGGCTCAGCTTGCTTCTCATTTTCCGTAGCTGATGATTGCATAATTAAGCCTCACACTTATACCACTAAGCTCATATAGATACTGATTCCATGGACTAATCAAGATCTTATTTGCTGGTGGATCAGTGGTCAGTTTTCTGCTTTCTGCACATGCATTTTGGTGTGCTCAATGTAGTACCTTTGTGATACCTTGCTGTGCTGTATTTATTAATAGACTCCATGGAAGAGAGAAGGCTGCTCCAATTCAGTCTGAAAATATTTATGTAAAACCCTGCAAGGCTTTGAGAGTAGTTCTGAGCTGCAGAAACATCTGCCTTTTCCGCTGGGAAGTGTTATGTCTTGAGTAAACCAGGACCATAAATACCTAGAGCACCATGAATATGTAGAAGGGACTGGAGACAATTTGTCTGTGAAAAGGCACCTTTTCAACCTTTCAAACCTCACCTTCAAAGGTTGAGCTTTGCTTTTATTCCCGGTGCAGTGCGAGGGTGCAGGGCAGGCCCCGGCGCAGCGGCGCGTTCGGGAGAGGCAGGTTCAGCGTTGGAGAGGCCCCTGTGCCAGCACTGTGCCCTGTCTTGCTTGAGCCATTCCCAAGGGCTCGCTAGGCAAGCGGGAGGAGAGAGCTGGATCTTCGAAATAATATCTCAGCATGATGGGAACAACTTGGCTCGGTGGAACAGTGTCTTGGAGCTGCCTCCTGCTGCCTCTGCCCCTTCCCAGCGCTGCTGCGGAGGAGCAGGACTGTAAACACACCATAAACAGCTCAGAGTCTCTACAAGAAAAATGACCTTATTTTCTAGAAGGCCTCTCTATAGCCTATTTTCTAGAAAGGCAGATACAGGAATGGTAAGATGAGTTTTGGATATTGGTTTTATCCCAGTGGTGCTGCCTGGTGTAAGAAGCTGAAGCAGCCAAGTTGCTTCTTGTGTGCACAGCGACAGGCAGCGCCTTCGGGAGGCAAGAACGCCACCAAGCAGAAACTGGCTGTGCTAACGTCTTGCCAAGTTTCAACATCCTCAAACAAGATTGTTTGTAACTTCGTGCGGTCTCCTACTCTCACCCTGTGTTTATAGGCACCACATTGTGCTGTTTATGAAAAATTAAGAGCAATGAGTGCTGCTTCAAGCTAGTGTCGGTGAAAATGGCAGTATATTCTTGTGGTGTCTTATAATGGGGCTCCTGGACCACTCTATTTAGAAACATCAGAGCTATACATTCTTTTTTTCAGTTCTCTTGCATTGCCAGCAAACTAAAACAAATCACTTGAGATTTTTGAATCTGGAATTTTCAGTGCTATCCTCACTCGAGTGCAACTTTCAGCTATTATTTGTTATTATTTATCTGTTATTTGGGCTGGATTCCAAGAGTGACCAGACAGACAGACTGGAAAGAGGAGGAAGTTTCGTGTGTGTCACATGTTGGGACGCGATGCTTTTTGTCACCCACACTGCCACTCTGGTCGCTGCGGGACGGGTGAGACGCTCCCTGCCGCACGCGCGGGGTCCCGAGGCTGCGGAGGGAGCGGCGCAGCGAGCGGGGCCGGCGCGGAGCTGCCGCCGGGGCACACCGGCCCGTCCGTACGGCCCGGGCTGCCAGGGAAAACTGCTGCTCCTGACGGTGTTCGTGTTGCCAGGCCATGGATCACGCGACCAGCACAGGGTGTTTGCAGATGAAGAAAAATAATTCCTCTTGCAAAAGTCTTTCAGTCAGAGAGTCCCTAGTAATTACTGGGCTCTCTGCTGCTCCCAGTTCTGAAGAAGGATTTTGGAATAATGTAAATATGGAACAAAACCCTGAATTGCTCTAATTTCTTGGAAAACTAGTACTCTGAAGGGAGACTCGAAACACCCACAGAAGCACCTAACAAAGAAAGTAAAGTTGCTTTCTACTGAGATCGTAAATGACGCTCTACATCATTTGCAATGTGTTTTATACACTATGGCATCTTTTACCTTGTATTTATCGTCTGAAAACTCAGTGATGTTCCTAGCAGCTCAGATGAACAGCTCTGATATGCCAGCCTAGTCTTGCATTGTATTTAATACATGACTGTGTTTGGAAATACTGCGGTTTGTAAACAGTGAGGGTCTGTAAGACTAAGGTTAGTCACAGACAAATAACCCACACAAATTTATGAAACTTAAAAATATTTTAAAAGTAATTACAGATATGAGTTTTTGGTGGTCTGGGAAGAAAACTGAGTTGAGTACTGCCCATCAAGCCCGAAGAAGCCAAGAAGCTCTGGAGGGTCTACAAAGAGGCTGAACTTGCAGGGATGACTAACGGGGCAGGTGAAATCCAGCGCTGAGCCCGTGGCGCAGGCCTGGCCCGTGCCCGCGCTGTCCGTGCGGCGCTGCCTGCTGCCCCGGCCCCGCGGCGCCTGCTCGGCGAGCCTGCCCGAAGGGACCAGGAGCTCTGCCCTCCCTGTCTCCGGGCCCGGCAGGGAGAAGCCCCCGCTGCGGGGCTGCTGCGAGCGTGTGGACGGGTTCCGGCGAGGCGGGTTTGGGGGCTTTGTGTTTGGCACAGCATGCTGCCTCACGTTTCATCACGCTCGCTTGCTGGATTCTGCCTCGCTTGCGCTTCGAACCTCCACAGCCACTTGAGCTGCTCATACAGTCATCGCTGTGTGACTCACCCATGGCACATTGCTTAACCCACAGTGATGAATATTGATTTTGCAAAACATAGCTCCGGCAGAGAGTGTTATCTGCAGAAGTTTTAGTGTGAACTGGAAGGATCTGGGATACCCTTTGCAGACTTGCTTCATGCTTCAGTGTTTGACTCACGACTTTGTAATCCAGTATCATCTTCACGGCTTTATGTACCTCTCACCCACCTACATTTCAGATTTGTTTTCCTCCTACTCACCCTTTTGCTCATTACACTCCTCCCCATTCTCTAACTAATCCCTCCGTCTCGTTTGGCCTCCTCTGCCCTGTTTGTTGCCTCTCCTGTGTGCTGAGCGTGAGGCTTGGCCAAGGCTCTCCTGGGGAGTTTCCTTCCAAGAGACTTTCTGGGCTGCTTGAAAGCTTTGTAACAAATGCTTTCCTAAGCATTTAGATAGATGGATTTTTTCAAACTGTTATTCCTTATGCCAAACCTAAACTGCATCTAAAGTTGATCTTAATTTGCAAATCTTTTAGATGTCTTTGGCCAACTTACTTATATTCTTACAGAGCTATGTAGGTAATAGTGATGTTCCTGGCGGCTATCAGCAGATATCCCTGTGATATATACTCTGAAAACACTGGTTCCTCATGTACACTAAGTGTTTGTGTATGAGAAAATCTGTCATTAGCTGAGGTTGTGCTTAGAGCTGCTGTTTCTCGGAAGAGGAGCTTGCAGCAGTGAGTGAGGCTGTGCTCTGAGCAGCGCTCCTCAGGCAGGGCTGCTCCCTGGCACCAGGGAGTGGAGCTAATGCCCGGTGCTTGTGGTACCGGTCCATGCAGAGGACACACGTGTCTCTGTCACACATTGCTTCCTCACCGAGAAACCTGAAACCCTGGTGTGGTCAGGAGCACGAAACTGGTGTCAGAACACCAGAACGGACGTCCTGAGCACTGCTCAGGTGCATAGGCCCCAATAAGCAGGGTGGAAAAACTTGGTCATGCTTAATAGTCAACATGTGGAGATACTGACAACAAAATCAAATCATCGGAAGTTTTGAAATGTGTTGCCTAATGAATGTCACAGGTTGTCTAACACTGAAAGGGATGCGCGGCCCCGGGGCAGTGTGCATACGGCTTGCTTGAATATGGAATCAGAGCGTCTCGGGGCAGGTCTTGTACAGGATATGGTTCAAAAATCCACATATCTTAAAATAATTACTAAAAGAATTTAAATCTGTGTTTTGAGGACAGATTTATGCAGCTTCTCACATCCATTCTTTTATTCTTAATCTCTAGTATCTTGGGAAAAAATATTTTGTCTGTTGTCCAGTAATCTGCTGACATCCACATTCTGCAAGGTGGGAAAAAATGACCACAGACACAGGACCAAAACACTCAGAGTGTGATGTTCTTGATGATAATCTGCTATCGAAAGGCAGAGGAGGATAATCCAATAAATCACTAGCTATCTAAATAACGTATCTGATTGGCAAGAAATATCAGAACATCTGCTGCTGTTACAAAATGATACTTTGGATATTTTTTCTTTTTGTTATTGCCACTCTTCTTTGCAATATCTGTCATGTCAGCATACGTGTACATCTGTACGCTGGCCTAGCTCTCCGTTCGTTCACTTACAGTTTTGATGTAATCTCCTTTACAGACAGATATACAGATTGCATTTATTGCTAGTATTTTTGAAAATATACAAGTGCATTTGCAGCTTGGGTTTAAGTTAGACAGTGTGAGAAAACAGAAGGAAAACATTTCAGATCTATTTTGCACTCCATCGATTTCATGGTATGTATCCCAATTTCCTCAGTCTGCAAATGAACTGTTTATAAAAATAATCCAACTAGCATACAGATGACTGATTAATTTTCATACAGCAATCACACCAATTAAAATTCCATCAAAATACTTACAGGTTTCTCCTAAATTTTGAAATAGTGTAAGTCATTGCTGCAGCATTACTGTGTTTGGAAATTCATTGAGAAGTTCATTTAGTAAATTGTGCTATTACAGCTTTCTTTGGTTGAATGCTCAGAAATTCTTAAAAGCAATACAGAACTAAATGGACCCAGCAGGTCATTAAGCACTAATATCTCAAGGTCTCTGCTGGAGCTGCTGGGATTTATGCCACGGCCCGAGAGGCTGCGCAGGGGAACGGGGGCTGTCCAGCGGCTTGTGTCTGGGGACGTTACGTCGAGGAGAGCACGGGGGGCACTGAACCCCTTCCCGAACCTCCGGGGGCCTCTCTGGATGAAGCCTTGCAGAGCGGCGGTGCCTCCAGCAGAGCCCTCCTGCCCACGGGGCGTGTTGCCATTGCTGCTGCTTTGTTTGGACGGGAGTGTTCCTGGGATATTCCCTGGGCTGTCCCAGGATATTCCCCTCGGAGCCGAGCCA
Source organism: Rhynchotus rufescens (assembly GCA_032273925.1). Taxonomy (NCBI): domain Eukaryota; kingdom Metazoa; phylum Chordata; class Aves; order Tinamiformes; family Tinamidae; genus Rhynchotus; species Rhynchotus rufescens. The sequence continues at coordinate 10,008 of JAVCKT010097965.1, forward strand.
GACTGTGGCTGCGAGGGCAGAAGTAATTACACGAGAGTCCCTTGTGTAAGAAAGGCAATCTTCTTGGTGCTCCCTCTGACTTCAGTAGAATTACTTCTCGTTTGTGCCAGTGTGAAATGGGAACAAGGTCCTCGGGCTCCTTCACATCGCTGGCTTCTCTGCAAGCCGTAGCTAAACGTACAAATCACAGAACTACTGTAAAAGTTGCCTTAGTTGGTGTTAGGTTGCCAGGAGAGGAAATAGAGGAGGTCGATTTCTCCATGACTTGGGAACATAACTGTAGGGAAGGAGCCCGTTGGTGCTGTCCGAGCAGCGGCGCAAAGCAGAGATCCAGAAGCGCAGAGACCGCGAGGCCGCGGCCCCTGCTTCTCCTGGCCCCCTGCTCCCCCCCTCTGCTTTCTCTTTATCTCACCCTCCTTCTCGGCATTGGGATATGAGCTTCTTAGGGAGGGCGCTCGGTAAAACAGATCACTGAGTTATTTCAAATATTACACATGAATCTACAGTAACAACAATATCCCAAAAGGAGCACAGCAAAATACGCAGAACACTGATCGAAACTGATGTTTTTTATTTTATTTTTGGTATCACTGGTATCACCTTCACAGCTAAGAACTGTGTTTTTTCCATAGTGTTGGCAGTGTCTTTCACTCATATGCCTGGTTTCACACATATGAAAAGAGTATTTTTTCCTCTTGTTGGTACCAGGTTTTCCTTGATATTAAATTATTCTCCAGCTGCTCCAGGAAAAGAGATGAGGGGGCTGAAATTTCTTGACGTGCCACCTTGCAGCAGCTTGTCTCTTTCTCATGGTAGGTTTCTCACCTGCTAACTGGTCCAAAAGGCCACCCGTGGGGAGACCTGCTTGGGCTGGCGCTTCGGGGTGAGTCGGAGCCGTAACTGCCTCGGGAATGCAGAGTGCAGTAGAGAGCCACGGGTGCTGACTTAGCGCAGAGTCACACAGAGTCCCAGGAGGGCTGAGGTTGGAAGGGACCCCTAGAGCTCATCCAGTGCAGCCCCTGCTCCAGCAGGGACACCCAGAGCTCGGGACACCCGGTCCCATCCCGGCGGGTTGGGGGATCTGCAGAGCAGGAGCCTCCGCAGCCTCCCTGGGCAGCCTGGGCCAGGGCTCGGGCACCCTCCCACCAAACAAGC
>JAVCKT010097966.1:0-11161 GCA_032273925.1 Rhynchotus rufescens
TTTGTAGAAAGTTAATCGGGAATAAACATCCTGTGCTGATAAGGCCATTTTTCCATTTTTATACTTTTAGTGGTAAGCACAGATAGTTATTCTGGCTGATGAAAATATTTAGTAATCTAGAAAAAATACATTAATTACAGTTGAAAATTGAAAATTAAGGCACAAGCCAAGCACTCCTGATTTTCACTGCATTTAGCATACTGCATTTTAGTCTAAATGTTCATTTCAGGCTAAGGCACAGTGTTAGGTAGCGAGGTTGACATGGACACAGATAACTCACCATGAAGTAGTAGTTGTAGTACGAATGATCTCAGATCGAAACCATGAGATTACACAAATAAAGTAGTTTGGTTCATTAGTAAGGTAGCAAAAAAGATGGTGTTGCTGCTTATACTATGAAAATTTCTAAATTAAAAACAGTGATAAGAAAAATAAAGGAAGAAGCCTACTGTATCCGTATGCTAGATTTGTGCCAGAATTATTAGGGAAAAAAATCCAAGGAAACATTTATTCTATCTTTTTTTTTTTTTTTTGATATCTGTGGCAAGTGCATAGACTGAGAAACAAGATCATTGTTGATTTGGAAATCTTCATTTGCATTTTGAAGTTTCCATGAAGCAGAGTTTCAACACTAAGCTTACATTTGACATAAAATACAGTAAATTAACAACAATTGGTAAGGTAAGAGGATGAGCAAGAGCGTCAGGAGTACCTTTAGAAGGATTTTCTTTAAATGCAATTCCGATGTGAGATACTAAGATTTCCAAAAGCAGGTTTTGCAGGCGTTAAAGTTCTGAAATGCCATGTAGCTCTTAAAAACCTAATGAAAAGAAAAAAACATATTTAGAGGAGGCATGGTGCAAGAAAAATTAAACCTACTGGCCTTTCTTTGGCTTGTTCATAACAGGAGTCACAGCTATGCATATTGCTTGATCTGCTCAAGCTGTCCATGCCTTTGCTTATGGTTAGCTATTAGTGGTTACAGATTATTTTACAGGCAAAACGAGTGTCAGTCTCAGAAAAAGAACAGAAGCTTGTCAGTAATTCCCCAGAGGTTTCTTTGGTGATTAAATGTAACTCTGCTCATTAACCAATGTGAAAGCAGACTTACATTTAGCATTAGCCCACCACAACTTGCTTTTCTCACATACAGCCTCTTCATTGCTAGAAAGTTAGGATTTTTCACTGGTTTGGTCACGTTCCTGCACAAACGATGCAGACACTTTCAAGACCACCTTGTTCCCTACCATGTTACTTTAGATAAGGACACCACCACCTTGTTTGGGGAAACACTAAGTCCTGGGCATTTAGAGGCTCCTTGGGATGTTTTTTCCCTCCAGTAACAGCAAGAGCAACTTAGCGACAAGCACATATTACATGGCTTATTATTACTACCAATATTTGAGTGTCTTCCTATCACAAGCTATATGCTGCTTCTCCTTGGGAGGAATTAGAAATACCCATAAGGATCTTACAAGAAAAATGTCTTTGGAGAGGTGTCACCTCTTCACCTTGGAAAGAGAAATAAAAAAGAAAGGTCAAGTATCACTGTGCCCTCTTCCCTTTGAACTCCTTTCCAGTGAAAACATGGTCGGAAAGGCTAGCACTCTCTTTTAAAGCACCCATTATTTCTAGTTGTCAGTAGGCTGTTGGCTGTGATATTTCAATTTGGGTGTAATTTAAGCTATTATATCTGGACTGAAAGGGGAGGATCCAGCTATTTAAGACTTCCTCCAAAGTTTTATCAGAAATTTAATCTGCTTTAACAGCTGGGGTCTAGGTATTAAATAGCTATCTTAGATACATTTCTCTATCTCTTTCTCTCAGTTGCATGAACTTAATTTTATTTATTTAAGGACAATTGTGATTCTGTGATTTTGTGACAATCAGGCAGTTTTCCAGGCAGACTTAAGGCATTGCATCAGCAAACTACATTGAATAGTGACTTGACATTTTTTAAATCTAAAGCTGTATAAAATAAAGATCAGCCATGACGATGTTTCTGCTGTAGTCATTCATTTGAGGTTATTTATATCCCATCTGCTTCTATATTTAGTTATATTACACTTTAAGCTCTAGTTGGAATACAAGTGCAAGCTGACACACGATGCTTTTAAGCAGTAACAGGGCTGTTATTTCCTGGAAAAGCCAGTGTAGCTAGTGAATTATGCCGTAGTTGATGGTTAGGCAGGATTAATTTTGACAGTCAGTATTAAAGTAGTGTGCTTAGGGAAAATGTTAGCAGATAGGCACATGTTTTGCAAAATCTGAATCTGTAGATTATTACATGTGGCATGAATTGCAAATTTTAAGACTTCTTGAAAGGTTCTCCGCTTTCTGTGACTGCAGACGTGCTCCTAGTGTCTGTGAGCTAAAAAACACCCATCAAAGCATTTCTCCTAGTGGATTAAAAATGCTAAAATAGTAACTCTCAGATTAGCTACCTAGTTATTTAATATGATTCAATAGCTTTAACTGCATAAAGGCAGAACAACAGAAGTGTGCATTTTGCTAGTTTCCACACCAAAAAAGCCCAGAAAAAGCAAGATGTTTCTATTAAAAATGACAAAAAAAAAAAAAAGAAAAAGACAAAACAGGGAATAATATCATTCATTTCAGCTTTAAAAAAATTATTATTAATTATTATTCTTTTAAAAAAACTTTGGTGTTTCTTAGGGAGAGACTGAATTGTAGGGAGAGAAAGCGTGTGATACAGAACAGTCAGGATAGCAGGAGAAAATGCAAAAAAACCCAAAAAAATATTGGGACATCTGGAATATTGGAACAATACTGGGAAATTCTAGGACATCTAGAGAGAGGAATAAAATGTGAGGGATGTTGGCATCGAAGTTTAGATATCTACTAACCTACTAGCTGAGCCTCTCCAGAGAAAGCAATAGATGAATAGAAGTCCCGGCATTTAACTACAAAACATGGTGACGTTTTTCAACTTTCTTTGAACCCCAAGCTTTTCTGGAGGCTTGACGTTTGCTGTATTTTACCACATTACTTTACTGGACTTCTTGCATGTTTGTAAGGTACTTACTGTAGATAGTTTGCCTTAAAACTGCTAAATGAGTAAGGACCATCCACCCAAGCTTATTTTTCTGATTAGTATGACTTTTTTTTAATGCCTGCTGTATCCTTTTGGGTTTTGACAAAGGATGAGAGTTTGCTGCATCCTGGCCCGTAGGCCCAGCTTGTGTGGCAGAGCATTGCTGGGGCCTGGGCTCTCATCCTGTGCCCTTCCTGCAGCAGAGCTTCATCTCGCCCTGCGGTGACACGGCCACTTCAGACGGGCCTTAAACAGCAGGTTGCAGCAGAAAGGAACGCTCAGCTTGCTGTAACCAAGCTGAGGGCTTCAACACACAGTTGATGAAATAGTGAGAATGGTCAGAAAGGCCGACTGGCACTTGGAGAGAATGTGCAGTTCTGGGCTCCCCAGGACAGGAGGGACAGGGAGCTTCTAGAGAGGGTCCAGCGGAGAGAGACAGAGATGATTAAGGGACTGGAGTCATGAGGAAGTTTCCTCTGTGTTATGAGGAAAGACTAAGCGAGCTGGGCCTGTTTAGCCTGGAGAAGAGACGGTTGAGAGAAGATCTGATCAATGGGTATAGGTACATGAAGGGGGAATGAAGGGAGGAAGGGGCCAAACTCTTCTCAGTGGTGGTCAGTGACAGCTGAAGAGGCAATGGGTACAAGTTGAATCCCAGGCAGTTCCATCTCCATGTGAGGAAGAACTTCTCTCCTGTGAGGGTGCCAGAGCCCTGGCACAGGCTGCCCAGGGAGGCTGTGGAGTCTCCTCTGGAGATCTTCCAAACCCTCCTGGATGCCCCCCTGTGCCCCGTGCTCTGGGTGTCCGGGCTGGAGCAGAGGGATTGTATTAGATGATCTCTAGAGATTCCTTCCAACTTCAACCATTGCGTGACTCTGATTCTGTGTGCTAAAGCTAAATCAAATTGCTTTAATATTATTGCGTTTGCATTGTGACATCAAAATGATATGTCATTATTCTGTAGTTTCTTTTGTTCATATTTATTAAAGAACATGGTTTCCAAGCTTTCCATGATTGCATGTTACTTAAGGAGATAATATTTCCAAATTCAGAAGGAACAGTTAGGAAGAACACAGGCTTAATAGCACTTCTTATTAATCTTTCATTTAAAGATTTCACATACTCTACTTTTTTCCACTTGTCTGTGACAAAGTGTTACAGATAGGCAGTGTAATTTTCCTTAAATTAAACAGGCATCTGATGGCCAACAGAACCCAGAGATCCTCTTTCTCATGCATTTTCTTGGGCACGTTAACTGTTTTCCTACTAGCTTACAGTGACATTTTTGTCACACTTGTGAGCCCATCTTCCCTGTGATGTGGGAAGTTATTTGAATTTGACTACAATTATATGTGGATTGTTTCACGAGTGTTTGTTGACAGGAATCTGATATTGATAGGATCGACCTGAGCCTCGTCTCTGAATGGTAATGTTTTCAATCAGAGTGATCATAAACTTACTAACCTGTCATCTAGGAAGTTGAAACCTTCTTTGAGACATTTTAGAAAATTTTGAAATTAAATACAATATTCTGAAAAGCAAGTTTTTTTTTTGAAGTAAGCTTTTCCCATTAAAATTGTTCAAGTCTAACTTTTTTTTTTTCTATTAAGAAGATCAAAGTAAAGTATTTCATTTCAGCATCCAAAAGCAAGTCTCATGAGAGACTCCAGTACTTTTGGCACAGCAAACAGACAAATACAGGAACATGTTGCCATCTAACATGAAAATCTTGTAAAAGGAGCTGCTTTCTATGTGAAAACTAGATGATTCAGCATTTATATTTGTTTTGAAATGGAAGTGCATGGCATAATATTGGCATTGATAATATTGATAAAAAGGGCAGTTTTAACTAGCTGTCACTAGTAGCAAATGTAAATTATGAGTGTCATTCCAAGCATTTACTTGCATCACATTAAGTGCCAAGAGGCCCACCAGGCTCTGAGGTAGGGCACCATCAGCCTTGAAGCAGGAGATGTTAGAAGGACCTTCATCTACAAGCTCAGAGGGTCTCATCTCCCTGGTGCACAGATGTCCAGATGCTCCCTTGTATACAGTGTCATGAAAAGAAAAAAAAATCTCCTGATCGGGATGTGTACAGAGAAAAGACTAAGTTATATAGTGACCAGCACTGCCATCTGATTGGGAAAAGTGGGGTGTGAGCACAAATGGATTTTAAACTCTGTTCCAGCAAAAGCTGAAGCTACTTCTGATTCTGAAGTGTTATGAGCACAACTACTTATTTCCTCTTTTACTCATCAAAGCTTAAGCTGTTGGTTAATTCTTTCCCTTCATTTCTAAATTAAAATTAATAGTTAAAATGACAACATTAATTCTGGCTTCTTATTTTATTCATAGATTGTGAAAAAGAGCCTGGATCCAAGCTGTGGGTTTTTGTGATGATTGGAAACATAATACGAGGAATGGGTGAAACTCCCATCATGCCTTTAGGCATTTCATATTTGGAGGATTTTGCCAAAGCAGAGAATTCACCTTTCTACTTGGGTAAATCTATAAGTACTACACCTTATTGCACTAACTCCTATTCCTAAAATAAATGTGCAAATAATGAAAAGCAAAAGGAGGTTTCTCATAACTCCATTAGTCCAATAAAGGAAATTAAGTGAAGGACTTTGCTGCCTTATCTAAATAATCGTATTGTAGAGCTTGTAGTTTAAATATTTGTTACTAATTTGTTGACTTGAGCCTGTTTTAGGTCTAACTATCTATTTAGTAGAATTGTTCTAAATATCTGTAATACTTGCAAAAAAAGGCTTTGATTTTCTATGTTTTCACCTTTTCATACGTCAGGGTGTCTACATACAGCAACTATCATCGGACCATTCCTTGGTTTCTTGTTGGGATCATTCTGTGCAAAGATGTTTGTGGATGTGGGATCAGTAAAGGCAGGTAATGGATAAATATGTAAAAACTTGCATACACATCAGTAGACATGAGTGGCATCACATAGTTATCAGCACTAAGAGATGTTTCTGAGCTATTATGAGCTTTATTAGTTTTATCTCAGTTTGCTAGTGTTTCTTTTAGGATGAAAAATCAGTGTGTATTATTCAATAAAAGTCTTAAGTCCATACCTGAGTGAATAAAACTACTTATAGGTTATCTTATGAATTACTATATCATGTGACTTATCATAGAAAAAATATTACTATTAATTTAATATAAAACATAAAAATTTGCCAGAAAAAATAGCAGCATAAGAAAGGAAGACTGGAGACCATTCTCTTTCTATTCTCTTTCATCAGTTTCTTTTTAAGATCTTTAAAATTTTTTTTATCTTGTGTATGTCAGAGATGACTTGGAAAACAATAACAGCAAAAAAAAAAATCTGAGCTGATATGAGATGTGTTTTTTTGTGTTTTTTTTTTTTTTCCTTTTTAGAGGACATAGCTATAACAGTTACTGATGCCCGTTGGGTTGGCGCATGGTGGCTGGGCATTTTGATTTGCGCCTCACTGAATCTCCTCGCAGGAATTCCTTTTTGGTTTTTGCCCAAGACCCTTGTGAAGGAAGGAGAAACCAATGAATCTGAGGAGCTTGGTAAAAAAAGTGTAGTGCTATTGCAAGAAAATGATACAAATGAAGCCAAGCAGAGCATGTATGAAATTGCTAAAGGCAAGTTGTGTTGTTGTCTTAGTTGTGTTTGTCCTTACCATGTAAACAATGTCTGTTTATTTTTGTATGTAAATATGGGTCAAAGGTATGAGATGCATACATCTGTTTTTCAGCTTTCTCTAGTATAAAGGGTTTTTACAGGGATTTAGTATGGCTTTTACAGAAGTATACTACTAATAGCATGCATTCAAGTCCTAAACTTACTCCTTTTCCACCCCTCCTGAATTTCACGTGTATGTAGATATGAAGCTTTTCTTCCTTTCTTCCTTTTTTTTGTTTTTTTTTTTGTTTACTTCCCAGTATTTTAATGCATTAAAATCTCATTAAGAATGTTACACTTCAGTGAGCTGTGAACAAATGGAAAATACTAGTTACACATGTCCCTAAATCCACTGTGTCAAAAACTTGCACAAGTCTTATGTACTTCTGGAGTCCACCTTAAGGACACAAGAGGGAAACGACAGATGCTTAAGCGTCTCACAAACATGTAATGGCTCGTTGAAGAAGGAACTTTCTGGCTTATAACAGTTCAAGCTACCAATGGAAACATTCACATCTGTGTGTTTTCAGCCCTATACATCTGCAGACAGCTTTTTTTCCCCTCTAGTTTTTGAACTAGTTAAAAACATAAAGGAATATGTCAAAAACTATGAGCTTCAGAGTAGCCTCATGTTTCCAGATGCCCAGCTCCAAGTATGAGCTACCTCTCTATGTACCTCTCTATATAGCTCTCTATATTCACCTTATTTTGAGTAAATGATCACCTTTTGGTCTATATTTCAACTTCATTTGATAAAAATAACTGCTTTCTCTGCTGTCATGTAGCCCCAAATGAACCTATGAAGAACGCAGGGCTACGAGGATGATCAGAGGCCTCAAACATCTGCCCTGTGAGCAAAGGCTGAGAAAGCTGGGCCTGTTCGTCCTAGAGAAGAGAAGGCTGAGGGGGGACCTGCAGGATTTCTTGACAATAGCTTAGCACAGTAATTGATAAGGAACATGAGACAAAAAGGGTTTTTTTTATGGTTCATGTCCTGATTTAATGGGCATTACTCAGCGGAAAGACATGTGTAAATTATTTTCTCAGAGGTTTACCTTGCTGAGGACTGAGGGATCCAGAGTTTGAGATGTGATGAGAATAACCAGGGTCACCTTAGGCCTCTTCTCCCCGTCTTTCTCTTTCCCATCACAAACCGAAAGTTAGTGATTAGGTTAGTGATTAGGTTAGATTAGGTTAGTGCTACCGAAAGTTAGTGATTAGGTCCCTGTGACAGGTAGTGCCAGCTATCTAGTCTGTATCTGTCTGTAGTATGTGTTCTTTCCCCTTTGCAATCTTTTGCTTCCAACATGCCAGAGAGGGTTCTGATAGATGCTCTACAAAGATGGGATGAAGGGAAAAGGATTGGGAATCGGTGAGCAGTAGGTGCCGCTGCAAATCTGCAGTCACAAGATTCAGTCATGGCTGAAAAAGTACCTAGTTTATGATGTTTATGAAGTTTAAACTTTATGATGAGATTTTTACTGTGATTTATCAGCAGCATCAGTCACTGCTCAGTGTGAGTGTGTGTGTTTGTCTCCACACACATATGAGAAACAGGGGAAGTCTGCACTAAGTGAACAGTCTTTGGCCTGTGGTGTCTGTCCAAGTACAAGAATTAACCTGATGGAGTTAAAAACCATCTCTGCTCCCTTCTTTCCTCCTCAGCCATACTGAGCAATGGATGATTCCTTTCATAAAGCATCACACTAACTTATGCATTCTTTCATTCCAGATTTCATACCGTACCTCAAGGCTCTGTTTCACAATACAGTATATATGTTATTTATATGCATAACCGTGTTACAATTCAGCGCATACAATGGCATGGTAACCTTCATGCCAAAATACTTGGAACAGCAGTTTGGAAAATCTGCATCAGATGCCATCTTTTCAATTGGTACATTCACATTTTCCTTTTTTGCTGATCTACCACGTAGATGAAAATTCTCTTTCTCTATACATGCTCTATGCATGTATGCATGTGCATATGTATATATACATGTATATACATGCTAGAGTCAATTGCTTCTACATGGGAGAGATTTCTCATTACAAAGCATTCTAAATAATCATTTTGCATTTTCTACCAGCTGTCTCCAGATTTTCTATGCAGTATTTTGTGGTACTCTATTTCCCATCTTTTAGGGTGTCCCCGAAGAATTCACTTGATATGTTATATCATCTGATAAAATTTGTACCAGTTGCACAAGTAATGTCAAAGAGATTATGCTAATGGCGAGTAGTTTCAGTATCCTGAAACAATAGGTTCAACTTTTTCATTTCTCTTACTTAAGAGTTGTGACTTAATTAGATCAGGACAAATTATAAATGAAGAATCATCTGAATTCACATCCAGACATCCTTCTCTTCCTTAACTGAATGCTTATCTCTCTTAATAGCTGCCACAGTTTCTTTAAATACTACCACAAAGATATGCAACCAAGGCATATGACGTTTGTGTAACGTCATAACATTTGTGTAAAACTAGTTCCTAGAAACCTCTCAGTCCATCGTTGCTTTCTTAAAATGTCAAACTCTGAAAGAGTGAAGTGTATTCACATTAACTACATTCTGAGACTGCATGTTCTTTCTTTCTGTGATGCTCTGTGTAGACAAAGATGCACTCCACTATGTGATCCCACATCTGAGTTCAGAAAATTGCAGTCTACAACCGTAGTCTGATTTCAACACAAAATAAGACAGGATTCCATCACAGTCCCCCCATCCAAGTGGATTATTTGAGTCCTAGCTATTAATTCTCCCAGAAGTTCACAGCTTTGACTGTTTTATTGGCATGAAAGGGAACCTCAGATAGATTAATTGGCCAAAAGCTCTCTATGAATCTTTGCCAAATTTTATGCACATTCTTCCTTTATAGTTAGCTTGATCGGTCTCTTATTAATTTTAAGAGGTATTACTTTTTTAAACAGGTGTTTACAACTTGCCAGTTGTATGCATTGGATATTTTTTTGGAGGCTTGTTCATGAAGAAGTTCAAAACAAATACCTTTCAGGCTGCAACCATAGCGTTTTGGATATCTTTATCGGGATACCTTCTCTACTTTAGTATGTATTGGACTATCTGTGATGCTTCACCAGTTGCTGGCTTAACAGTTTCATATGAAGGGTATGTTATGTAAGGCACAACACTGGAATGAAGTGTTCATTGTCAAAGTCAACAGCGACTTCATAGTTTTGCAAAATAAAACTAGGTACTTTTCAGCTCGAGGGTCTAACTTTTCTAGTCTTCAGAACTGTGTGAGACACTAGGTATATAGCTCTAATCAGTTATTCCTGTTTTAAATGACACATGAGAAGAATGCTCTTGGGTTCATATACCTAGTTATGAGTACATCCTATAGCATAATAATGTATGAAAAGATAAACAGGCATGACTGTTGGAAAGGGAGCATGTATGGCTGTGTCTTGGATTAGCACTTGAGCTGGAATAGAAACTTAAGCATTTCAAAGGTTTATACTAGGGATTTCATTACTAAACTATTTATTCAACTTCTAAATGTATTTCAGGATAGAGCATGTTTCATATACAGAAAATACTCTACTTGCTGGCTGCAACAATGACTGTAATTGCACACTGAAAACGTGGGACCCTGTCTGTGGGGATAACGGAGTCACTTATGTGTCGCCTTGTCTTGCTGGGTGCAAAGCCTCAACAGGAACTGGGAAACATATGGTAAAGCACACATTATTGTTTTTTTTGTGCTGTAGCTATGAAATACAGTACTTAAGGAATAGGGGAAGAAATATGCATACCTGTACATTTAATTGGCCTTATAGGAGACAGAATTGGACAAATCTGTTGAGTGGCAACAGAAATTCGTTTAAAATAACTTAAAGGATATAATGAAGAAGCCTCCTCTAATAATTGGAGTCAAAATATTAAAAACACCGTGAGAACTTGTTCTCAAGGTATTGTCAGCCTATCTGAAACCTGATTACTCCATTAGGCAGAATGAGATTTTATAGCATGAATATAAAAATCTCTTTCACTTTGTAGATTTAAATACATATTTGAGTACTGCAGAGTCTATGTTATCCTGAGTTCATTTGTAAGCATACATTTTTTCATAATTAATTTATTTATAAGTTCTGATTAGATGGAACACTGTTGAAAACAAAAACTTAAACAAGAGAAACAAGCCGTACAGATTGTAGGAATCCTTCATACTACTCAAATATTTCAAAGAATACTTAGTAAGAGCCAACTGCTGATGCCGTTTCTTACTGTGGGTGACATTTGTTAGCCCTTCTTCTCTGACGATGATCATTGATTTGTTAGAAGCAAGCATGTGAGTGAGGATATTATGACCTGGCCTTAAATAGGTTATCTCTGGTTTCTACAGAGGTGGTTTTGATAATGGCCTTCTTGAGGTAGTGCGTTCCCAGCTACATAAGAGCACCCTGACTCCCTCC
>JAVCKT010097967.1:0-11160 GCA_032273925.1 Rhynchotus rufescens
AATCTAAGGCAAGAAGAAAACAACATCCTGATAAGGCATCCTGAAACACGAAGACTTAAATGGTGTCTGTATTAAAAACATTCAGTGTTTGTATGGATACATCTAAAGGCAGAGGTTCGAATTAGTACAACCTATAAACCGCAGCAAGTAAAGGAAACAAATGAGCATATGGTATCTTCACAGCTATCTTCACGGCTCTACTGATTCCCTCCAAAAGTGTATTAGTAAAATTGCAGCACAGGGAAAATCCTAAATAAACAACTCAACTAGTGCACAAAAACCCCACCCTTTGCGTGCGGATACAACCAGCTCCGAGGGCACAAACACCATCCAGAGGCCTGCGTGGGGAAGGCAGCTCAAGAGAGTTAGTCCACGGGTCCCAAGCCACAACTTAGGTCACTCTGATGGCAGCTCCCACCAGGCCCGGTGCCTGACAGACAGGTAATAAGGCAAGCGTTAAGTGTAAGACCAGTAACAGGTAAGTCTGGATTAAGCCTGGATTAAGCCCTGAGACCAGGGGCTCTCTCTGAGCAGTCAGAGCCTTTCCCCGCACTGGGATATGGGCAGATTCGCTGGGGTTCTCACAATACATCCTGAAATGAAGCTATGATTCCTCACGTCCCGCACTTCCTAGAAAATCCCTATCCTCGCGGTTTCAAGGGGAACTGAACAACTGTCTCCACGGCTCTCCAACGGCCTCGGTACAAAGCCGTGGCGCTGAAAACCCTCGCCCAGGTGCAACCCGCTCCTGGAAGCACCAGAGCTTCCCAGGACCCGTCGGCTTTCCCTGGATTCGCCAGGGCCGTTAAGGCTCCACCTCCGCACGCGCCCGCAGGCGCCTCTGCCGGCGCGCCCGGCCTTCCCCGGCACCCGCGGCCGGCGCAGGAAGGCTCGGCCTAACTGCGGCCTAGGAGCCCGGGCGCTACGTGGGCCCGGCCCGGCCCGGCCCGCTCCCGCCCAGCCGGCGGCCACGGCCGCTTCCAGGGCGCGTTTGGGGGGGGGGACGGGACACCTGCTCCTGCGAGATCTCGCGCCGCGCCGCGGGAAACAACGCGGGAAACGCGGGCGTTCGGCGGGGCGGCGGCGGGAGGCAACGCGCGGGCGGCGGCGCGGCGCTCGGCGCTGACGCCGCGCGGACGGGAGGAGGCGTTTCTGCGCGGGGCGTTTTGCGCCAACGGCGGCGCGGGGTCGCTGTGTGTTTGCTCCAGCGCTTTGCTGGGAGCTGCTGGGAGGAGGTCGGTAGGCAGAAGGTCCATAATGGCACCGTAAAAGCAGCCTGCGCTGAATTTAGCTACGGCAATTTAACTCCCCCCCCCCCCCCCCCTCAAGTTTGCAAATAAAAATGAATTTGATTAAATTCACTTTTCAGGATACATGAATGACATGGAAAGTATGAGGTGCTCTGAACCACCCATATAGGTGCAATACACCACTAAGTACAAACAAAACCTGCTCTGCAATGAGGCACTGCTAAGGTCTTATTTTTTCTTTCTCTCCAATGTGAGTTGTAGTTATACAATAGATACTGTAGTTATCTATTAGCAGTAATAGCCCCTACTTGTACACAAGTTCGAAATTGGGACTGAGGGACACAGGAAACCTCCCCGATCTAGAATGGGCTTGAAGGAAAAACAGAAGCTTGTAATGTTGTTCTTGCTCTGAATTACACCTCACAGGTTGCAATACTTGGCTTTTGGGGGGCAAATTGATAGACAATGAGGGCAGAAGTTTCCTCAGGGACCACATCTGGAGTTGTCTTGTTAGATATGGAAGAGCAAGAGGGGCCAGCAGGAGAAGATGCTGCTGCAGACAGGATCTGGCTCACACTGGCTGGGTAAGACAGCCCCGTTTTATAGAAATCTCTGAAAAATGCACGGTCAGAGCACCAAAAATTCTCCCACCTTTCTGGAGAAATGCAGAACAAGATAGTATGGACAAATCTGCAGGTGGCATGGCATCTCTAGGGTATGTGACAGCACTAAAAAGATACTGTGCTGGTGTCCCACTTACCAGTGGTTTTGCACTTTGTCTTTCCCAGGAAAACAGCAGCAGTACAAGAAACCAGGTTTTGTGCTTCTTCCTCCTGCCCTAGTTGATCCCTGTTGGAGAGTTCACTCCTTCACTAAGGATTGGTCACAGTGTGTTGCTGTGCGGTCCCCTTTGATGCAATTTCTTTTTCCTGGAGTCTCTGTATCTCCCTTATAGGACCATGGGCTCGCTAGGAGAAGGCTGTGCACAGTCTCTCTTTCCCTACCCGCTTTAGTCCTGCAAATGATGTTTATTCAGTAATGTCCCTTGGCTCAGAAAGCTTGCCTTTCTGTGGTGTGAGTTGGGAGTGCAGGAAAGCATGGGACACGCAGGGAGGACATCTGACATGCCGGGAAGACAGGCATACCTGGGAGCCCTCCTTACTACGAGGCTCAGCAAAACAAGCGGAACAAGTGGCACGTCTTATGGAGCCTGTGTTGGGGAAAGGCCGTTGGTTGCACTTGATAGCTGAACCTATTCAGAGTTGATAAAAACAAAGTACAAGCGAGAGAGAAAGTATTTGCTGCTGATTATTCTTTACACATAAAATAAATGGGGCAGAGACAAGGCTAAGACAACAATAGTGCTGGGGAAGCGGAGCAGTTGCACTGCAGACGTGGCTGCTCCGCATGTCGGGAGATAAGCCAGTGGGCTTTCCTGACTTGCAGATGCTTTCACGAGGGGCCGGGTCAGAAAGGATGTTGCAGTGATCCCGGCATCAGATGTTTCTTTGTATTCGAGTCTACTCAAGTAATGGCCTTTTATGCCGTTGAGGGTAAAACAAATCCTTCAATTAACCTGCCCTTACAGCTTTCTTCAGCAAGCACTGTCCTACAGAAAGCCTATTTTATACCATCATCCCTCGTCTTATATGGCTTACGCTTTGAGAAGTACAGATTTTATCACCATTTTCAGAGCGCTGACCTGTTTTAGCCCTCTCTTATAGGTATAGATTAGCCCAGAGCTGCCCATACCCTCTTTGCCAGAGGCAAGATGACTCCTCATGGTCTTATTCTTTAATCAGAGTCTATGTAAAAGGGGTATCAGCTCCCATGACGTGGTAAAGTACCACTGAGGTGCATACAAAACCAAAGTCTGGAGAAAACTGGAACATAGTCCAAGGCAAGTGTCTGAGTGTGAGGAATTCCTTAAAACTTACTGACCAATTTAGGCAAGAACAACCAATGAAGTTCAACATTGATGAGCATTTATTTGAAAAGTAAATAGCACAGAGTAAAATTGGTGCTAAATACAATATTCCCCCTCATATCACTAGATAAACCATTTTTTTCCCGTTTATTTTTCTGTTTTTGAGCCCTAAATGTCGGTGATGTCTCCTCTGAGGCTGCCCATAGAAAATACTTGGAAGATCTGGATCACCAGTTTTGGGTGTTTTATGGATCAGAAGATACCATAAATTTCTGATCTTTTTTATCAGAAAAGTAACCACTTCTGCCTCATCACATGGTTCTTCATATACAGGTTGTTTCATCTCTTCATAAGCTGATATAATAACAGCTTGGAATAAGTTAATCAAGACACAAATCATCATCAACATGAATGAGGCTAAGAAAAGACCTCCCAGCAACCTGTTGGATGAAAATTCAGTGTCTCTGAAAGCTGAGACACAGTAAGAGAATACAGTCTGAGCTGAGTGAATCATGTTATTGTAATTCCATTCATGTTGTCCAAATACAAGGTAGCCAAAAGCCATAAATACAAAGAAGTACACAAGGACTATAAAGGCCATGGAGGAGATTCCAGGAAGAGCTGCCAAAATCGATCTTTGTGCTAGGCGCACATCATAAAAGAATCGGGAATACCTTAGGGTTTTCAAAATTGTAAGGAATGCTAAAAATCCCATAGCAATCCTTAAAAACTCATCTAAATGAGAGACTGCATGAAAATGAATGAAATCATTTGGATGAAGTAAGTAAAATTTCACAATATCTGCTCCCATCTTAAACTTTATGACCTTTAAAACAACAAAAAGCAATAATACTGATTTTAAACATAAGTTGATTATATTGGAAATATTATTAATGTAATCTTTCTTTTCTCGGCATATGGTGTGAAGTTCATCTGCAATGTAAATGAAGAGAAAGACAAGGACAATTACAAACACAACCATTTGAGCTGTTGTTTGCTGATGAAAAATAGGGACATCAAAAGAATGTACTGACAAGCTAGAATTTACTATCCCAAAATAAGAAACTTCAAATATCACTGAGATGCAGCAAAACAGATTTACATTTGGATTAAACGTTGTTAGTTCAATGATCACGGCCCATGTTTTTTCATCGAGCCAATTACTCTTTTGTAAAATATCCAGCCTTGTCGTTGAATTTCGCCTCCCTTCTGCAGGGAAAAAGTAAAAGGGATATCCTCCTGATCCATAAATGTGCAAATCTCCATAGGAGTAATATACCCACGGAGTCTTGTTTGGCTGGTAAGTAAATCCAGTATAACTGCTGGCATCCTTTGTAACATATTCCTTGGCAGTCGTTGTCCAAGTGCCAGCATAGTCACCTTTCTCGAGGGTGTCACTGCCATAGTTATGAAGACAGTGGCTTTTACTGATCATGTATTTGTTTACAAAGCTGCCAGGACGGAAACATTTTTTCTCTGTATCTTTAGCCCGTACTTGCCTCATCCGAGGCAATCCAATGGTTTTGGAGCAGCTATCAGAAAGAAAGGTTGGCTGAATGTCATTGTGGAGCAAAGGCAAGAAGACACCATTCACCCATGTGTAAATGTGTTCTAGCTTATCTACACTGGAAAGTCTGGGAGAGAACTGATCATGAATAAATTGGTTGTAGTAAAAACTATTGGTGTTCTCAGCAGAGTAGGCAAGATACAATATAAGTGTTAAAAATACAAAGTGACTAATGATATCCTTTAGAAAAACAAGAACTTTCTTTTTAGTTTTTGCCTTTTTCAAAATGACTGCAAGCTCATCAGCTTCTAAAGGTTTATACTGCTTGCTGCCTCTGATTTTAACAAGTTTGCAGTGCCTTTCTCTCATCTCATCTGCACTCTCCATTGTTTTATCCAACTTAATTTCTGAATAATTTTCCTGAGATAACCATGCAATACTTTCACAATATTTTGGAAGGACTGTACTCAGAGCTGACAAAAATATGATTTTTAGGGTTTGGAGAAGGAACACATTCTCAAAAAAGGAGATTGCAGATGCTAAAAGCCACTCTAATGAGGTCTGATAGCCATAAGACAAGCCATACAGTACAATGAAAAATGATGATAGGCCAGCTACAGCTATTATTAATGCCCAGGAGAAATAGACACACCACCAGCACAAAACTATGTGTGGTCTCTTGTGAAAGGATGTGGAGGTATTGCTTAGTGTTGTCTTCTCCATCTGAAAGTTGTCCCCTTCTAATGCGGTATTATTATTAAAATTGGAATTTGATGCTTGTCTTCTTTGCCTAGCCATAACCTTTGTTGCTGTCTCCTCTGCTACAATTACATTTGCATCTCTTTCAGAAATTGTGCAGTTACTCCATGTTTGGGAAGTTTCTTTGTTTCTTCTCTGTCGGTAATTCTGGAGACACTGTGAATCGCTACCACCAGACAAGTTCTCCGAGAGACTGGTATTTCTGGACTGTACAGAAGTTTCTGAGAGGCACCGTTTTGATAAGTATTCCTTCCAGTTCTCAAGATTTCGAGAGGTGATGGATGGAATTTTCTTTGGGTTCTTCTCAGTTACTGCCGAGGAAGAAGGTGGCTTCTGGGAATACCGAAATAAGGCAATTATAAGCATTTGTAGAGGTATAGTAATCAAAGCACTTTCAACGCCTACTGCTATTGATCTCAAATATCTCAAGTGTAATGGGGATTCTTCGCTTTTGTCAGCATTGAAGAACATAATGTTAACAAGCAGGTTTAATAGTAATATTGCCAAACAGCATGATAGCCTTTGAAGCCTACTGAAAGTGCCAGTGATAGTATGAGCAAAAATGGAGAACCATAGGTGACCATCTATCAGGTTTTCAGCAAGATAAATCAAAAAATAGTCCATTCTGCAGAGATGTGCTTTTGGATTCATGACAAAAAATGTCCTTTCGAGTAAGTGGTCATCCTTGTCGAGACCAAGCCATCTGCGGCAAAGAAAGAACCAGCTCTTCTTAGTGTAGAGATTTTCAACTTTGGCTCTGCTTAGGAACCAGCTTGGAGAAGGCCCTTGGTTATTGTGCCACACCCTCAAGGCACAAATCTCTCCTAAGTCTTTCTTGGTAGTTAGCAAAAAAGTATCTGTGCTTCCCTGATGGAAAGATGGAAAATGTGGGTGTTGTAAGCAATGGACATCACTTGTGCCATCCTTGCCAATGAGTTGAAGAAAAACATCTGCAGTGGTTCCAGCTCCGAAGCGACTGCCTGTGTATAAGGTGACTAAAAAGCACACTTTATCAAAGGGGTCATTGTCTGGCAGAACAATAATCTTGTCCTTGATGACTTTGTCAGCCTTCTCTTTTTTCATGGCCCAGAGGGCCAAAACAAGGTAGGTTAGAAAAATTACCACAACTGTTAAAAGGGTCACAGGGTTTTGAGGTATGTCCGCGATCAAAGATTTTTCCAGATCCACAGTGTTGGGTGTAACGATTACTTTGGCTGCCAGGAACCTGATGTTCAAAGTGGATGTGTTTGTCCCAGCGTCTTTCACAAGTCTTTTGTGTCTCCATTTCATATTGCAGATGCAGTGCACCCTTTGCCAACCGGTATATGAGCCAAGGCTGCAGGTGCTTTCTTTCCAGTGACTGCCAACGCCATCCAGAAATAAGCACTGATCACTAAAAATGGATATGCTCACCAGTCTTGTGTTTGGATACCTTACAACATAGCGTGACAGCAGGACGATTGAGATATTATATTTACCAGCATTATCAGTAGCACTTTCTTGGGCGGCGGTTCGCAACAGTGACTTGGGGAGACAGATAATGTAGGAAGCCTTAAGGTTACAGTCAGTATTAGGGATCTTAGTTTTCCTGGCAACTGTTGGCTTGTTGTGAAATGCAGAAAATGAGGCTATAGGAGAAGCATTAGTGATGTTAGCACTTGCAAATACTAACACCTTGAAAGTTAATTTGAGTTTTGTAACAATCTGGATATACACCTCCCTTATTGTATTTCTCTCTACTTCAACTCTAAATCCTCCAGTTGTGTAATGCTGAGTTTTATCAGGCCCTATTGCTAACTGAAAAGTCGAAGATTGTGTATCTTTCCTAGCAATGATAATGTCTGCCCCTTCTGGCATGATTCCTCCTATATCCCCATTAGCCTTGGTCTCCGTCATTTTGAACCCCAGCACTGTTGTTGCAATTTCTGATGTGAAACCTAACCAAGGGAAAGGGTTCTCATCAAATTCATAAAGGGCGGTGGAAATCACAGCATCTCTGGACAATTCTGAATAATTCCCATTTTTCAGCTTTGGATAAAAACAGTTCTTGCATTTTCTTATGGTAGAGAAAGCATCTGTAGCATTCCAATTTTCCTTTTTGGTGAGAGTGATATTCCATTGTCCTGTTTCCATTACAGTCTCTATTTCTCCAGGGACTTTGCCCTGGAAAACTATGTCAGTTAGATTTTCCATGATAAAGAACACTTGCTTAATTCCGTCAACATTGACATTCTTCTGATGTAAAAGAGAAACTCTCAGGATGTTGGATAAGCATCTTAGTATTCCACTGGTTTGAATTTCCGTTTGTTCAGACCAATGGCTCTCATTCCATTGTATTTTCAGCACTTCAGTTACATCTGTCAGTTTTTGAATGGCTAGCTCTTGCGTTCTTCTATTTACTTCATCAGTTTCCTCTGTGACTTGAAAAATAGAAGCAACTACTTGGTTCATTTCTATTATGCTATCCATTGAAATCTTCAGGGCTGCTTTAATAAGATTTTCTCGAAACTGAACCTTCGATATTTTGGGAGTTGGTACATCTTTAATATAGTTCAAAACTGAGGCTGCAATATAAGTCAAATAGCCAGCATTGAAATAGTCTCCAGTTTGGAGATAAGATGTCATTGGTGCACTTGAACCACTTATTGAGGCAAGAAGCTCATGAAAGACAAGAGCTGCTGGTCGACTTTCAACTGGGTTCTGCACTTTAACGTATAAACTCACTTGTTTAAAGGCCCCAAGAGAATTATAGACTTGAACATAAATTGTCAAAGCGTACTTCTGAGAGGGTACTCCAACTGGGAGAAAAGAGGGAGGAGTTTCAGGCTGATAACCAAAATACAGAATTGTACCAAATGTATTTTCCTCTAAAGAACTTATTTTGGTAGTTTTCGGTACCTCGGAAGCTACTATTACTTTATAGGTCAAAGGTAAATTGATATCAGAAAATCCACTGCATCGAACCACAAATTTTGTCACAAGTGCAGTACCCCAGGATGGTGTGACAGTACACGTCCCAGTACTTGGAGTAGAATTTAATTGAAATGAATATCTGTAGATTGATGACCTACCATCCCAAGTAGTTACTTTTAAGAGAAGTATATATGATTGATATTCAGTATTTGTAAAACTCAGAGCATGTATAGAGAGGTAAGGTCCAGATCTCCCCGTTGAGGTTTTAGACCACCAGTCAAATTTAATTTCTGTGGATTTTTCTTCTGCTGAAAAAAGGGACCAGTGATAGATTGGCTGGCTGCTCCTTCTACAGTTGAGGCATTTTCCAGATAATGTAAATCTTTCTGTTGGGATTACAGTTTTACCACAGTTTTCAAGGCAGACCACATTCAGAAGAGGTGGGGATCCTGGCTTCACATGAACAGTTTGATCAGCGTAACTCTGTCTTGTATCTTTCTGTATCACTAGACGAAAATAATAGATAGTATTTCCCTGGAGGGTTTCTGGGGCCACTGTCTGAACTGGACCTGAAGATGTTAACCATTTCAAATTTCTCTGAGTGGGATGACATTTCTTTCCTATACTCAATTTCATATTTGCATAGTCGGATAGCCTTCTAGTGCAGTACCAAGTAAACTTGATTCCCTTTAGTCCTTCTGCTGAATCAGGGTCTGAGGATGAAGAGCCATCTAGAGCCCACCTGTCAGAAAAACCCACTGTCCGCCATGTGCCTCCTGCAATATTTGCAATTAGATCAGTTCTGTCGATCTGAATATAAATACTGTCTGAGCCATTGATATCTATTTTATTCCAATATGCAGTGATGTGGATAAAGAAATGAAACAGGTACAACCCATAATCTAAAGCAGAACCGGGAACAGTTAAGCGTATGGTATGTACACCCAGCATCATAGATGAATTTATAGGGTTTGACCAGTCTGGGATTGCTTTTGTGTCCTCAACAGGATAAATTCGCCACAAAGGTCTAGAAAGTAAACTGTCTTTGCAGTTCACAAACACTCTGACAGACAGGTGAAGAGATGCCCCCTTTTTATGACGTAAGAGAACAGTATGAACAGTAGGTCTCTGAATCCAAACCTTCTCTACCTTACATTCCTTTTGCTGACAAGCCACCAGTGGTCCTATGGTTTTTGAGGCGTAATTCTTCACTCTGACTTGTAAAAGAGCAGGTGCCAGTCCATTCCTTGTACAGTTCACCTTTGCCACAAACCCTGCATATTTTTCAGGATCAAATGATAAAGCAGAACGACGGATAAAACGTGCGGCATTACTTACATGATCACGGTATGTATAAGTGTTATTCTGAATAAGCTGGTCTCTCATTGTGCCAAATACCTGCAGATTGAAGGTCCACTCACATTGTAGCATGGGATGCTGTACAGGAATAAACCACACTAAATAAATCAAGTTGTGCGGAAAGGAAGGCCTGCTGCTGAAAATGTGCACTTCCATATCTCTGTCTGCCAGAGACCTCTTCTGATTGATATAAAGGTAGATATTGACTTTATACCAATGAAATTTCACAAACTCAACGGAGAATAAGTAGGACAGCTTCTGGTGCTGGTAGAGTATGTAGCGTGTGTTGGAGCCATCTGCAGAACGGATGTTTTCTCCCTTTGTATGAGAGGTTCTGTGGCTGTATCTCAAAATGTAAGTGCCTGTCTTGCTTTTGCCAGGGTGAAGGCTGACATAGGTCGGAGTTTCTCCACCTCCAGTTATGCCCAGTGTACCATTGACTAGATGTAATTCTCCTGTCAAGTTTTTGAAGTCCTTTCCATCAACATGAAAGTAGAGGCTTGCCACCAGCATCTCACCAAGCTGCGGAAGAGATGGTACAGCACAGAAGTTGCTCTGCAAAGTAGGAGAACTGTAGGAACTGAGCCAACCTCCTGTCCCCTTTGTGTCCAGCAGCCTGTAGGCCACTGTCCTCAGTGCAAGAGGCTGAAGACTCCAGGTGAGGCTAAGGGGCTGGTGAGGAACGCTAAGGAGCTTGGAGCTGATACTGAGAATGTGCTGCAAGTTAGGCTCGACTTTGAGAGAAAGCTTGCGGCTGATGTGCGGCATCTGCTCAATGCTGACTGAAGCTACATGGAGCCCACGGTGCCCATAGTGTACAGTTAAACGATAGTTGTAATAGGTTGCACAGATCTGTTGCACCTCAGCTCCTGGGTAAGCAGAAGGTGGTAGTGCTTCTTCATGCTCATTGCTGGAAAGGAGAAGGGTAGATGGGTTGCCTCCATGGCTAGTAAAGCGGTATTGCCACTTTGTACTCTTCAGGCGTGCACACCAGCCCAACTCTACTGGCTGCCCTGGATGGATCAGGTGAACGTGTGGCCAAAGCACAAACAGGCGCATATCCTGCCTGCACATCTCAATGCTCAAGTTGTGATGAAGACACCTAGGAGCAGCACATGAAGCTGATGAGCACTGCACAGTAATGGAGCTGGAGGCTGTGGGTGGTGGTCTTCTTCCTGGAACGCGGCTTGCCTGCAGCACAAGCTGCCCTGACCAGCGAGATGTCTTTTTCACGTAGGCTGAGTTCAGGTACCAGGAGCACTGTGGTGGCAGCTGTGGCCGCAGCTTTGCTCCAGGGGCTGGCTGGTAACGCAGATACATGGTTTTATTCCACAAGCAGGAGATCCAGTGCTCCTCGTCATGCCTTTGTGAGACGTGTCCATGAGGACCCATGCAGGTAACTAGCAGGGGTGCTGGTTGCAGAAGGGGAGAAGCATCTGCCAGGG
>JAVCKT010097968.1:0-11159 GCA_032273925.1 Rhynchotus rufescens
TCATAGGGCAGATGTTCCAGGCCCCTGATCATCCTGGTAGCCCTGCGCTGGACTCTCTCCAGCAGCTCCACATCCCTAAAAAAAAGGAGTGGTTTCTGTCATTGACATATGTGAAAATCAGATACTATTTCATCTAAACTACTACTTGATGTTGAAAAGAGAATGATGAGAGAGAATGATGTACTTTTTCATACTGAAAAGAGAAATACCCAAATTATTATCTTTATCATAAAAATTACTGTTAGTTGTTTTTCTGTGTGTTTTAAATTCCATTTTCATGTGTTAAATAATCTGAAAACACTTAAACATTTCAAATAATAGTCTTAGATTAACATATGCCAAAATTTCTTAATTATTTTGCAACAAATCACAAGTTTAATTTCATGAGATATAATCCTAAATTTGAGATTAAACTCAAAATTTCATGATTGAAAACCTTATATCTAACAAGTTTACATAAGAATATTTTAATCTGTGGATGGTTATTTCAAATACATTTGGTTATGTAAGCATTCTAAGCATTCTATGATTCTATGTATATATAGAATCAAGCCCCTGAGGGTGTAGTTGTATAATCTGTTTTTGGTGATTTTTATTTGTTACTCCATATAAATTCATGTCATGTGCTCTCGGTGGCACTGCTTGTGCAGGGGGGTGCCAATAGATGGTCTACAAAGGTACCTTCCATCGTCAGTCATTCTGTGATTCTGTGATTCTGTCAATATTAAAAAAAAAAATAGCTGAAACAGCTTGAGGCATTCCTTAACTTTCTAATTGACTATTTCAGAGTTAACTTAAAGCCCAAATTCTCTGCAAATATTCATCATTGTTATAAAAACTAAGGAGTCAAGAGTAGATTGCAGTTAGCTATTATGACTCTTCAAGATGAGGACATTTATTATTTTTCACATAGCAAGTGTAATTTCCGAGTTTCAGGCTAAACTGATGAACAGAAATGAAATCAATTGTTTTTCATATAAACACACTTTTTACATTATACCAAGTTATTTGAGATTAATTTATATCCCTAGTCAGCCTTTCTATTCTAAATACATGATGAAAATTAAACTTTTCTGGATGTTTCAGCATGATTTTTTATCTCACTAATTTTCTCCAATATCTAGTTATTAGATCTTACTAAATTGCATTGCATTGAACTTACTTTGATATAAGTGCTGAAGTACAGGGAAATTTCCTTCTTATAGTTACAAAAGCTATAATCAATGCAATCTAGATTCCACTGATTGATTGGAATCTAGACATTCCTCACAATGGGAGATTCCATGACCAGTAGACTATGAAGTCATTCTTTCTCTGTATTTGACTATTTACTACATTAGCTA
The DNA here is from genome assembly GCA_032273925.1 of Rhynchotus rufescens. NCBI lineage: Eukaryota > Metazoa > Chordata > Aves > Tinamiformes > Tinamidae > Rhynchotus > Rhynchotus rufescens. Next base: position 1,344 of record JAVCKT010097968.1, read on the forward strand.
ATGATGACACAGTTTCAGTAGGTGGTGGTGAAGAAATTTCATCTCAATTAAACTTCTTCCTGAAAGAATGGAAATGTGGATTTTAGTTCATGCCTGCCATCCCCAAAAGAATATTCTGCAGAACTAGTCTCTTCTCTCTGTTAGTCTTTCCCATCACAGTCTACTGTACTGAATATTGAAAAAAAATGAATGTTAGAGAAGCATAACAAGTGTTTTTATTTGCTGTTTAATCATTGACACATTTGAGTACAAGGCTCACAAACACTTGATGTCTCAAAGAAAGCTTGTGTATATTAATTCTTCCGTCTGGCTTCAGTCCATTTGGGGTAAATTCTGCTTAATCAAGGTGATGAAATAGGAGTTCTACATAAACTCACCTTTCACTGTTTAGACCAAAAAACAAAAAAGTAGCAAATATAGCTAGATAATAATATATGAAATAATAGCACATGGATGATAAGTTTTCAGGATACATAATATTGTAAATATGTCCTAATTTATATACATCATAAGATAAATTACATATAATCTATATAAGTGCAAACTTTTTTTTTCATCTTTCCAAGCAAGGAGGTGACATACTAAATGTGCTATACTTATGTATTTACATATGCTTTCACACCTCCTTATCTCTACATAGCTAAGAAAGTGTTCTCTCTCTCTCTCTCTCTGCATCTCTCATTTTCACATTCATACAATGCTCCCAGACCACATTACAATTTCACACATACAATTTCTTTCTTGTGGAAAGGACAAAACAAAGATCAAACCATATCTTACTAGTCACACTTCCAAATACACTTCTGTAAGGAATTAGGGTACTACAGAAGTTTGTATAAGTAATGATATCAGTTAATAGTAGGCGAGTGTATGTTGGTCCAATGCCAAATGCTCTGTGTCAAAAGAAATTCAAATAATATTTGAAAAAAAAAAAAAAAAAAAAAAAAAAGATTCACATCTGAGGGAATACATACTTCTTCCTCTCGAGAGACCTGGTGATTAAATCTTCATAGATACCCACACCACAATAAAATATGGGGCAGTCTTGCAACTGTTTACCTCCAGTAATATATATATGAGCATGGAACAGTGTATAGGGATGTATCTATGTGAAAATGAATGTACAGGGATTCAGGTCACATTTGGGTAGAACCACAACAACAATCTTTAATGATCACCTAAGGTTTGTGTTTGATTTAGAGAATTAATTACATATGCCAGTCTTTCTAAATGAGGGCATTAGATAAAGCATTATTTACTACATGTAAAGAAAACAGTTTTTGATTAAAGTTTAAAATAGCAGTAGAATTCAAAAATGGGTAGAATGAGAATTCTGGATATGAACTCCTATATTCTAAATAATCTCATTTCTGGCACTATTTTTTTTTTTTTTTTTTTTAATAGAAGCCTAATGCCTTAGATTCCTTTGGAAAACCTGGTCCTTCTATTTTGCATTTTTACTTTTCAAGCCTGAGGTGGTGTTGATGGCAAACCTGTCGCAAGTTTTAAAGATGTTTGTGACATTTTTAACATTGCTGTCAGAGCTGTCTAATCTAATCATGGGCGAGATCTGTATGGGACTCATGTGTGACCAGAAGAGCAGGAGCAGTGTGGGCTGAGGTTGTTTCTGCTTTATGCTGCAGGTCACAAGAGGTGAAGCAGCAGGACACTGCATAGAAACCAGAAAGCACTCTGAGTTGTTCACTTTGGTAAAGTATGGGAGCACCCTCTAAAAACACCCAAGATCTGGGGACCTGGGAGAACGTGGGCCCCACAAGGAAAGACAAACATTTCTCCTGCAGAATTATTCTGGAAGAGAGGCCCAAAGATAAGCAACCACTGGCCGTGGTGTATCAGTAAGACTTATAGTCACTTCCAGTCATCTGGGTAAGTGTGAAGAAGTAGAAGAAGCAGAAGAATGCAGTAAAGACCACACCAATGCATCTGACCTGCTCAAGGACAGAGTTTCCTTGCAAGCTCTGGAGTTTAACCCTTGACAATCATGTCTGAATCTTGTCCAAGGGTCAGTGTGACAATGTGGCTGTGTGCAACTGGCCAGGTCTGATGCAGATTTAATCCAAGAGTGGGGAGGATCCCATATCTCAAGAGCCTATCCCCTCTCTGTGCTCTGTACCAAGTAAACATGCTCAGAAGTGGTCTTACCTGTCTGTAAAGACTTGCTTCTGCAGGGTACAAGAAGCAGCTAGGACTAGGACTCTTGACAGAGCTGGTGGTTCTCCAGTAGCGTTTGTCAGCTTGCCAAGTCCCATTTTTCCAACAACAGAGATGGAGTGGGCAGGCTTTAGCATAAGCTTGCAAGCAGAAAAGGGCAGATGCTGTACTAAACCTTTCTCTGGCAAAACTGCTCCAGAGCTGCTAACCAGGACTCTGCTGGGGTCAGTTGCCAAGGACAATCCCCAGACGGTTGAGTCCCAAACCTCCCTACCTTCCTTTGCTTCTTGTTCAGCATTTCCCAGATTACTCACCCAAAGCATTGGTGACTCCAGATAGTAAGGACCTTGTCTAAAGGCTGTATTCCTGGACACCCCGTGAGCAAGAAGGTGGAGACCTCTGCTTGAATGTATCAGAGCTCTGATACAGAGTGCTTCTGCTGCTCCCTATCCAGAGGAACAGTGACCCTTTGCATGAAGCTCTAGTGGCAGTGACCAGAAAATATTTGACAGTGGCCATGGATGAACTGGCCCAGCTGTCAGAGCTCAGGCCGATGAAGATGGACCTGTAGCAAGGAGCCCCATTTGTCTGTCTGGTGTGCAATTCTGTATGAGATGGCGCCACTGTTCCGGATGGGTTCAGGGTTCAGCAATTGAAAGTACACACACTGAGAGCAAAATCAACCACACAGTTTATTTGGGACAATTCACACTAACAACTAGCTAAAGCAGGATGACTGCTTAGCAACTCCCTGTGAATCCAGGGCAGTTATGGAGCAATTACTTAAGAGAGGATACTTGCTAGCAGGATAGCGAGATCACTCCCCACCCGTGATGGACCAGAGGTGGTTGGCAGGCTCAAAGCTTGCAGGCGTCCCTGTAAAGACAACACAGGTCTCAGTTGGAAGTCTCCTTCCCGCCTCCAATGCACAATTATTTTTTATATCTGGCGTGTCCTGCCACATAGGGCCAGTATGTGTCAAGAGGCATACCAGAGGGCGGGCAAAGCTCCACCTTTCTCGTTAGGCAACTTTCCCTGGTGTGTGCATGCGCACCCACCAGTGGGGGTCTCTGGTCTTGTTATGAGGGTCCTGCCTTCCCTCTCTTGCCTCAGATTTGACCTCCAAACTGGCTTAGAGGTCAACTGTGTTTGGGTTGGCAGCGTGCCTTCTGGCATGGCTTCCTCAAAATGCCTCTGGTATTCCTCACCGCCAGATAAGGCCCGTGTTTTCACAGCTGTATAACTGCCTTCAAACTCCCTGCAGCCAGATAACGGCTTGGCTCTCAGCTTCAAAATAGTCTCAAGGCCTCTACAGATCATAAACAGGTTATGATTTTTCAGAGTGCAAGAGAAACAAGTGTGACTACTACTAAGTTGATGAGAGAAGTGACAAGCTGGCATGTTCAACAGAGAAGACTTGTGACAGGAGCTGCTAAGATACCTGTCAAAACAGGAGCAAAACCTTCCTGAAGTTCTACAGATGAGGCTGTGGTTAAACCTCCACCTCATGGATTACTCTGAGTGATGCCATTGCTTCAGAAAGAGAGAGGAGAATGGGATGCTAGAGACAATGACAAGATCAGTGAAGTGTGCCACAGCTTTGGATTATGTTGTGAAGCTGCCTGTCTTCTCCTCTAGGACAGTATGGAGGGACCTTATGCCTTGGGAACTGCGCACTGCGGCATATACTCCAACCCATGAAGATGGCCTTGGGATACAGGTGGGAGACTTCTGGACAAGTCAGAAGGAGATTGACTTCCCTTCAGGGTATGCTTATCCGACAGCCTTCCTGCAATGTCTCACACTGTAGGGTTGCACCTCATCCTGACAGTGATGCTACTGCTCTGCCTCTCCAAGGTATTCATGATCAAGGGCAAATCCTTCCCACACTGTGCAACAGCAGCTCTGCAGAAATGAAGATACATGGAGGATTGTGCCAGATAGGGATGTTGTTTTTTTACTGCTTGTATAGCTATTATGTGTGTAGCTATATTACTGCATAGGACCTATATACCTATGTAGCTGTGTTGCTACATATATCGCTCTGTGTAGAGGGTTACATATGATGCTCTCCTGAGTTCGCTTCCAACCTTATTGATTCTGTGATACAGAGGTTGGACTTTGGCACCTGTGAGGAGTAAGATCAGGGAAAAAAAAAAAATAAAATAAAAAGAATGGGAGACTCCACAAGGAAAGAAAAGTAGTTCTCTTCCCCTGTTCAGGAAAATAGGCTCAACAGTGTCAAGAAAACAACTTTTTATTGCAGTTAAAAATAGCAGCAGAAATCAAAAATGGAGAGAGAATTCAAGATATGCAATTCTTCATTCTAACTAATCCTACTTCAGGCACCTATTTTCTATTTTGTGTGAAAGCCTAATACCTTAGATTCCTTCGGAGAACCTGGTCTTTCTATTTTGCATTTTTAAGTTTCAAGCCTGAGGTGGTGTTGATGGCAAACCTGTCGCAAGTTTTAAAGATGTTTGTGACATTTTGAACTTTGCTGTCACAGCTGTCTCATCTACTTATATGTGAAGCTTTTCAGTGCAAGGACTATGCTTAACTGCACTCTCAGTACAGTGTGATTTCCAAACTTAGTTTGAGTTTGTAGATGTTGCTATAACAAAAATGATTAAAAAGGGTAAAAGTTTTAAATAACGCTTGTGACATGTCTTTGATGACCTCCTTGGGGAGATTATTCACTGTCTAATGAGCTCATTAGCAGACTAATTTTCTTTCTTCAATATACAGTATATTTAGTATACAATGTCCTAAATATTTTTGGATGAATCAGTGCAGGGTCTAAGTGACTATAAACCATAACCATTGGTGCAGTGGTGACTATGAGGTAAGATGATTCCTAAAGGAACCTGAAGCTTTGTGGCTTGTTGAAGAAAATAATTCATTATCACAGAATCACAGAATGGTTAAGGTTGGAAGGGACCTTTAGAGATCATCTAGTCCAACTCCTCTCCTCCAGCAGGGACACCCAGAGCATGTGGCACAGAGTGGCATCCAGGCGGGTTTTCAAGACCTCCAGAGAAGGAGACTCCACAACCTCCCTGGGTAGCCTGTTCCACTGCTCTGTCAGCCTCACAGGAAAGAAGTTCCTCCTCACCTGGAGATGGAACTTCCTGTGTTTCATCTTATGCCCATTTCCCCTTGTCCTATCGCTGGCCACCAATGAGAAGAGCTTGTCCCCTTATTCCCTGCATTCTCCCTTCCTGAACTTATACATGTTAATCATATTCCCTCTCAGCCTTCTCTTCTCCAGAGAAAACAGGCCCAGTTCTCTCAGTCTCTCCTCATACGAGAGATGTTCTATTCCCTTAATCATCTTTGTTGCTCTTCACTGGACCCTCTCGAGAAGCTCCACATCCCTCTTATACTGGGGAGCCCAGAACTGCCCACAGTATTCCAAGTGTGGCCTCACCAGAGCTGAGTAGAGGGGCAGAATCACCTCCCTCCCCCTGCTGGCAACACTCCTCCTGATGAAGGCCAGGATCCCATTGGCCTTCTTGTCCTTGAGGGCACTGCTGCGTCATGGTTAACTTGGTGTCAACCAGGACTCCCAGGTCCCTCTCCGTGGTGCTGCTCTCCAGCAGGTCAACCCCATATCCGTACTGGGTGTGCCTGGGGCTATTCCTCCCCAGGGGCAGGAACTGGCAGCAATACTGGGCTATGCTGGGCTAGATTCTGCTCTTATTCTCTGCAGTGTAAAAACATTAGGCTTAGGCTTAGTTAATCCAGATCTACTCTGCTAAAACTGAACTAAGGAATGGCACGCTTCCCATCCCTGTCATCCTTTCTCAACTCTTTCCAAGCCAAGGTCATTTACTTCAGGCCCCATCACAATATATTATTAGCAGAAAACAGCAACGAGGCAAAAAATGTGGTAGGAACTTTATGCCCAGCTTAAGGATCTGCCTCTGGCTACAGCAAGCAGCCCTCATCGGGGCCAGGGAATCCCACATGAGGTTTATTTACAACTGCACTTGTTTGCCAGACCAAGGGAAGGTTTTTAAATCACAGTCTTCCCTGGCAGTTTTGCTTTTATTTAGAGTTATTTAGCATATTAGCTCTCCGGGGCTCCAAAGCCCTGCTTTGTTGGGTGTTTACAAACCCGTGACCGTGCAGGTGACACAGTATCAGCAGTAATAACAGCATCTCCCTCGCCAACAAGGCACAATAGCGCAATCACAGCCGGCAACAGCCCGGGCGGAGCATCCCTTAGGAAAGAATGTCTTTATTAAGGCTTTGCTGGGGAGGGAGCTCCAAAGAAACCACAACACACACGTGTGCGGCCCCCCGGGCATTCTCGGCCACCAGGCACTCTCTGCGGTTCATTCTGAGGTTGTTTCTGAAAATACTTCCAAATTACAAGGAGTTGAGCCCCTTATCCAGATTTCTAGCACCCAAGAAACTGTTCTTAGTCATGCAGGAGAGTCAATAAAACTATCTGTGTGAATGAGGCAAAGTTATTCCCAGGAATAAAGGCTGCAACATCCTTCCCCCTACAAGCTGGAATAACTGAAACACCTCCGCACAAGACTGCGTATGGCTGCCCCCTGGCAATAAATGCATTGTTGGGTTGAAAGTATGGGAAAAAAAGAAGGAAAGGCTGCGTTTCCTGTGCAGTATTTTATTCTAACCTTGTATCATTAAATCCCTCAGAGCAAATGTCAGGCAGGAGAACCCAACAAAGCAGCAGCTGCAAGGAATGATGGAGGCAGGGAATGTTCTGCCGTGAGGCAGCAGGAACAGCCGCCCTCCAAACAAATAACTACTTTCAAGTGATGTACGAAGAGTGTAGAACACAGCAAGTGGGGGATTCACCTCTCCCACCAGAATGACGTGTTCTCACTGGGTCACCAAAGCAGAGTTGTGCTCAGCATGTCTCCCGAGTAAGTTATTTTGCTTTCTATCAACAAACCTTTGCTTTGCTGCAAAGGTTTGTTGAGCTCTCATTGCCATAAAGCTGTAAGAACAAATTTACTATATAAAAAAATTCAAAAGCATACTTCAACCTGCAAACAAACAAAAGAAATGAAAACAGAAGGGATAAGTACCATGCTCTCCAAAAAGCTGCACTGTATTTTCCCTTTGTTTCAGTTCCCTTCATAAATGGTGGCCGACGGCCAAGATATGTTTTGGGACGAGCAATTTTTTTTATTCCTTCTCAGTACTGAAAGAAAAAGAAAAGAGAATCCTCATACAATGTGGGCTCAGTTACTTCTAGAAAGATGATCCAGACGACAGGCTGCTAACCAGGCAGAATTCCCTATTCAGTTGCTCAGTTTCATATTATTTTCTGTGTCTCATTTGAAAATGAAGATAATAGTATTTCCCTTTTCCTCAGGGATTACTAAATTAAAATCACACGAGACTACTGAAGAGTGGCAACAAGTAGCACCATATACAACAGAAGAACTTCTCAATAAAACCGAGTAATTAAGGAATTCAGAGCTCTTTTCCCCTTTCATGTACATTTTCTATTCATCCATACGCGTAAGTCCCACCTATTCATTTTTTTGGAGCTGGCAACGCACCAGCGACTGCCGCCGCCGCTCCCTACCTGCCGTCTGCTTCCCGCGGCCGGATCTGCGTGTCCACGATCCTGACACTCGTTCCCGATGGCTCCGCGCATCCGCGCTCCTTCCCACGGCCGGCTCCGTGCTCCTCACACTCCTTCCCACAGCCGGCTCCGTGTGTCCCCGCTCTTGCCGCTGGCTCCGCGCTCCCTGCGCTCTCTCCTTCCCTCCGCGGCTGCGGGGCAGACACCTGCCCGGCACTGCCGGCCGCTCGGGCGCGGGGAGGAGCTGCCTGCCCTAGGGAAGGCAGCGGCTCCACCTCTGCTCCAGCCTTCTGCCCTCCCGCAGGTTCTGCCAGCCCTCGGCTCCCTGGGACGGGAATGCCGTCCCGGGAGCAGCCCAAACAGTCCTGCACTGGAATCATGGTGGAGGGGCCGGCAGGAGAGGCGCCTCCAGGCGTGTGAGCCCTCGGGACCCTCACGCACAAATACCTGCAGTCTCCTCCTTTCCGAGATTTCTGTTCCTCGCGGCTGCGGATCAAAGCCCCGGCATGTGTCCCACTGCACCCTGACGTCCGGGGCTCACACATCCAGTGAGAGCTGCAGTGATTTTATCTCCTGGTGATCAGAAGACCATTTCACTAGGCGTGGAAAGCTCATGGTGCTATCACCTGCACTGCTGCAAACACTCCTTGCGTCCACAGGGAGAGGGAATTGCTGGGAGTCACCCCAATACAACACTATCCTCCGGACAAGTCACCTGCCCATCTGCTCCTCGGCTGCTCACCTAGCACAGAATATTTCAGACAAGGAGCCTTCTCCTTTATGCATCTGCAAAGACATCTGCTCTATTGATCAGCCTTACTGAGAGAGCATCTGTAACAGGATCACACTGCTCTCCTTGGAACTGGAACTACTTCCACACGACAGACAGCACATATGTATTGACGTACAGATCGTGTATCTCATCTCTTCTCCCACGATAAATCCTAACAATAAATCATTCCTACACATGAATGTAAAGGGCAGGACTGGATTCAATGGCCAACAAAGACACCCGAAACTGGGCGTTACATAAGACCAAAACTGCTGGTATGTGCATGTATTTTACAATATATTTTACAATATATTACGAAATACACGATTGCTACGTTTCTGCAGCATTTTCAGCATATATAGCAGTGCAAAATCCCGTGAGTTATCCCAGGGCTGGCGGTTCTGATTTCTGCACCCCTGGTTCGTGGCAGAGAAGCTTCCTGAGGGAGGGAGCGGCAGGTTTTGCTCGCTGCTGGAAGGTTCAGTGCAGCGCGGCCACGAGAGGGCATTGCCCAGGGAGAGAAGGGGCGAAAACGCAACCAGGAAAAACCAGGAAAGGCAGCGAGTCGGTAACAAGGAGCGGGGATCCAACAGGTCGTTCCCATGTAAAGGAGGGGGCAAAACAGAAGCTTTTCCAAGCCAACCATGCCTCGAAGCTGGCACCAAGGGGCACCAAAAGGGTATGCAGAGGGTGAGCAAGGAGGGAAGTACCAAGGTCTGCAGCAGTCCACGGATGTCCAGATGTGCCACGGGAGAGGCTGTCCCTGCCTGCTCCACACGCGGCAGAGAGGAGGACAAGGGCCATGCGCAACAAGCAGCCCTTTCCCAAAGAACGTCCCAGCGTGTATTTCATTCATGTAGAGATGGGATTGTCTGCATGAAGAGAGACAATCTGCCAAGCTTTTAATGCAGATAAGCAATGAGCAAAAAAAAAAAAACCCAAAAACTCAAAACTCCCCCCAAAAGCAAACAAGCACACAACCCATCCAACTGGCTCTTGGCTTAGCCGAGAGCTCCATAGACTCGAGGAGGAAGCCCTAAGTGCTTCATGCTGCACTGTGTGAACATCAAATCCCTTGAACCATTACTGGCATTTGTTGGACAAGTAACCCATGCAGGACATCAGGATTCACCTTTTCAAGGCACATGTTACTTCTGATGATTGGATTTTAGAGGTAACTGGTGTTAACAGAATCACAACATGGTTGAGATTGGAAGGGACTTTGCAGTCACCCTGTCCAGCCCCCTGGTCAAGCAGGACCACTCAGAGAGCAGGATCACGTCCAGGAGGGATTTGAAGC
>JAVCKT010097969.1:0-11158 GCA_032273925.1 Rhynchotus rufescens
AGGGACCCTCTCAGAATGTGAAGTTTCTGGGAATTTGTTGGAACAAGGGAGAAAGAGAGAAGGAATTAAAGCATATATAGACCTGGTAAGAAAAGGATATTGCAAAGTCAGGTGCCAGAATCATTGGCCACAGGAAATTAAAGGCTCAGGAGAGTTGCCTGCCACAGGTCACACACAGCGGGGATGACCCTGCAGTGGTGCAGTTTGGGGATACGTCTGTTTTACATGGAGCTGTTCTACTCCAGAGAGTAAAAGTTGCTACAAAATGACATGGAAAAAGTTTATATATGCCTACATACACCCACAAACACACCAAAAATACACATGCAGCGAACCACCAAAACCATCAATAGGATAATGTCATTATTTCTTTATGCGGTCTCATTAATATTTGCACAATACTTCAATTAAGGAGCTCTACTTACGTTCACAGAATGGAATCTCGCTGTCCCATGTAACAACCCCATTTTTAAGCACGCACTGAATTTTGGAACTTCCAACCAGTCGGTGCCTATGTGAAATAGGAGGGGAAAAGCTACATGTCAAATTCAGTTCTATACTGCCTATATCACTGCCATCAGTATGGTTTTATCTTCGCTATATTAGCATAATTAGTTCTAATGAATGGCTTTTTTTCCAGTAATGCACTGAATTTTTAACAAAACTATATGTTTTTAATGAACAAGTGTTTGGCTTTAAGGAAAATCAATTTTACCTAAAATTTTTATATGTGATATGCAGCATTTTAATTCTGAAATACAGCTAGAGACATGACATTTATGCTGGGATGGATGTATCATTCTTTTGTCTCACCTACTTGTTGTAGAAAGAGGCGGTATTACAGGTGTCCTTGTTTAACTGGATACCAGACCCAAACAAAATATCTGAAGAGTTATAGAGTTTTTTTGTTTGTTTGTTGCGTGTCTCTAATCTAAAGGGAGAAGACTGAAGAAAACCCACGAGGGGAGATTTTATCTCGTTTCTGGCTTGCTGTGTTAGTGAGCCCAAAGATCCACAACCGGCCTATGCAGCTTGCCAAAACTCAGTCCTTTCAAGCCTCTGAATACGAACGGGAAGACCGAGAGCCAACACGCAGCAAGCCAGGCACAGCATGCGGGCTTGAGAGGAGAGGCAGTGCTTTAGTCTCTGGTTTTACAGAAAATTAGACTAGCAAGTTTCTTCAGGTCCCAAGGGGTTGTGTCTGTGAGTGCTCATTGCTTACCCAGGATCACAGACGAAGGTGGCTGTTGAGCCAAGAGTGAATTTTTCCCCCAGAAGTATTCTGCCGTTGGCTGGCTCTCGAGGGTATCTGCATAACCTTGCTGGAGGACAACAGCACTGGCATTAGTTCTTTGTTTATTTTCCCAAAGAAATAGTAAAACAAAAGGTCAACGAAAACAGAATATTCCTCCTCTGTTAGGAATAGAGGAATCTGTTATTGAAAGATCTGAAAGCTTTTTTTTTTTAATTTTTTTTTTAAAGAGTTAACAGAGTATCAGAGCAGAAAAAATTGCTTTCCAATATAGTCAGTCCAAGGCAATCAGCATTGAAGCAGGTTTCAGCTGCTGCCATCATTCTGGGTATTGAGTGGATATAAGTGGACTTAGCTGGTGTTTTGTGTTATCACTGGTTTTCCACCATCCCACATGATTGTTTATACGCTGTTTAAACAAATGAGCTGACAGGACCACTGAAGAAAGAATAAAATCAAAAGTAAATCCAAACCACACTTACGTACACAAATGTCGTCTGCTCCTCTCCACCTATTATTTTTACAAATCAAAGTACTTTTGACCCGGACATTTCTCATGTAACCTGGACGACAGACATATTCCACCTCTGAATCCTCGGAAAAATCCGCAATGTGTTGATAAGTATCTTTCAGTTCTGCAGACAGTAAACGTGGTGGGGGCTCACAGGAACCTAGGAAGATAAATATATTTTTTTTTTGCCCAAGGAAAAGCATTGACAGCTTAGGCCTGATTTCCTATGAAAGTCCACAGGAGAGGACACCTCAGTGGCTATAACTCTGGAGCTGCTGAACCCAAGGAGGAGAGATTCTGATCACAGAAGTTTAGAACATTCTGGAAATGCAAGGGGAAAAAGAAAACGATGATTGTGAAAAGTGAATGATATGAACTTCAGGGGAAAATTTGTGTTCAAAGAATATTAGGGTTTTTTTCCTGGTGGATTGCTCTATTTTCACCTTCACTTACTCTGGACATCAACGACAAGACCAGCAGCCAGTAACAGTGTGAAGATGGTGGCACGACACTCGTGCTTCCTGGGCTGCAACGCTGACATCTTTACTGCAGCTCCCCTGCCTGAAGATCTCACAGAAGTTATCACATTTTTCTTCCAGGCAAAATACCTGCAAAAAATATCAGGAGACAGAGCATTGAATTTATATTTTGGCTAAACACAGCTCATACAAACACGTTTCATTTGTCTCCTTCCTCTGGTTAGGATTGGGGTAGATGCTGTTGCAGCATAAACTGTGACAGCACCAATATGTGACACAGGGTCTGGTCTGCTGAGGTAGGGCTGAATTTGGGAAAGGAAGATTGCCTCAAACACCTCACACTAAGTGAAATGAAAATACAGCATAAGCAGGACTGCACATTTTGAGTAAAATTCTTGGAAGTTACTTAATCAGTCCCATTTTTGAGACTGTAGCTTTTAATGAGAATTTAAAACTAAGATACAAAAAAGAAAAAAGCCTAAACATAGGATGAAAGTGCTACTCAAAAGGGAGGGTATTTTGCAGTTAGACAGATTTAACTTCAAATCATTACATAGCTTGCCCATAGTTCTTCCCAGCTGACCAGTCAAATGAACACCTACAGGGTCATTAATTTCACTATGTCCTCTGCAAAGTGTCCTCCCTGAAAATTAACTCATAGATAAAACATTTTGTTTTAATAATAAATTTCTTGGAAGCCAATTCAGTCACATGAAATGCAGCTGGAGTTAGCACAGCAATATACTATAAACAGACTGCGCATGTGGCAGCATGTGAAAAATAGCTAACTAGAGAGATCCAGCTATATAACATCTGTACAGTAGCTTTGTGCAAATCACACCAACTGGAGTCAAGCTATAAAGCACAGAAGACACTTAGGAGACTAAATTCCATTTCGAAAAGTGATATAAATCCAATTTGGACTAACCTGGTTCCCCTAGAGACCAATCAAAGCATCACCTCTGGCCTTCAGTTATCCAGAATCCCGTTTTGTGAGTCTGAACCCTCTTACTGGTACGTACCTACCTTGCCTCTGGAAACCAACCAGCCTTTCCTGAAGCTTTGCCCAAAGGTGACTCCAATGAGAAATTCCCAACTAAAAGAAGGTTAAACACACTTTCCTGCTGCAGTGTTCTCCCTTTCTCCTCCCCATCTGCTCTAAAGCCAGCTCTCCTCGCTGCTGTTCTATTTCTTGCCTGCTGGCACTGCAAGAACGCTCCAGGGCAGCGCCCGAGAGCGACGGTGCCTGCAGCTCTGGTCTTACCTGAGGGGCCACGAGCAGGACACAGGCAGAGGTCACGCACGTCTGGTTCCTGCAGGACACAACAAGGATGTCCCTGGTCTAAACCCCGGGCTGGAGGAGGAGTTAGGAGGCGCCTGCACCCTCACACAGGCTCAAAAAGGCTAAAGCCAGACATGCTCGAGTTCTGCGGAACTGAGAATTGTGACAGTTTGCCTATAAATTATTAACTCCTCCACTGAGCAAGGAAATGTTTTGCTCAGCCCACGAAATATTAGAAAACGGAATGCAATCCAAGCAGATGTTGAAACTGTTTGTTTTCCGAGTTGCCAATTCTTTCCTGAGATGATACACATGTAGAACAAGCTGGAGCTGGGCTCAGGGAGCCTGTTCTTGCCTGTTCCAACAGTAACGGTAGGGAAGGCAGCGTGGTTGGGACCCAAGGTGCACCCAGGAGCGCCCTGCGGGGACCTGTGCGAGGTGACTGTCCCACCCTGAGCTGCACCTGAAAGCTCTTCCCAAACCTCATTCCTTCTCCTGGTTTGTCTTCCAGCCATGAGCTTTGGCAGAGCTCATAACCATTTGTCCTTACGCTCTCCATCAAGCCACCCAGCCCAAGCGCAGGCTTGAATTACCATCCAAAAACAACCAGAGCCCTTTCACCTCTTGATCTTGCTTACAATAGGCTTTGTTTCATTCTGCCAAATCTAATGGGTTCTTAAAAATAAATTACCTCATCCCTGCGTTTGGTGCAATATATTATCCTGCAAAGGTTGAGCCGGATCCAAGCCACCAAGCAACGAGACAGATTTGGTTCTCAACAGGGCCGTATTTCGCCCCACAAGTTTGGGCTTGCTCACGACAGGGCCCTGCTTACTTCAGAGGAGGCAGTGACCCCATCAAACATTTACAGGAACCCAGTCCCTCTCAAACACAAGCACAGGCCCTTCTCCTTTGCTTATTTATTTTTCCAGGTGACTTGCTACAATCTGTCTGATTTTCTCCCCCTTTATGCTGCAAAGAAATAATAACCAACTTCCGTATGGGCACCCTGCCTCCCAGGAGGGCTAAGAACTGCAGCGAGGCTGTAACTGCCGTGAGCATCAGCCTGGCCCAAACCAGGGGCAGGAAAGAGCTAAACAAAAACCCACCAGCTGCTCTGACAGCTGCAAAACACCCACGAGCCCCCCCAGACCCACAGCTTGCAATGGGGCACACACGAAACAGGATTTGCGTTTTTCACCTACCACACGTTCTGCATCTTCTCTTGAGGCTGTGGCCGGCGAGTCCCTCCTGGTCTAGCAAAGAAAGGCAAGAAAGTAGTTTTGAGGTCTGCAAAACTGCTGCTTTCTCCCAGGTAGTGCCCCCAGGCACCTTGCAGGCCAACACGGGGCACCCACGGATCTACCGGAGCCCAATGGGAGCGATGCAGCTGAGAACTGCAAAGGTTGGTTCAGGTGCACGTGCTGGGATCACAACTGGAGAGTCAAAGTGCTGGTTGCTTTTCTTGGAATGCATTTGAGAATGAGTTTTGTTTTAGAAAAAAAGTTTTAAAAATGCATTTTAGAAAGTTTTGTTTTTAGAAAAAAAGGTGTTTTCAGCTGAAGACAAACAGCTAGAAGTAGGTAACTCTAATTTGATTTCTAATTTGATTTCCAATAGCTTCAACTACAACATCTTTAAAGCTGATTTAGGGAAGGGGAATGGGGCAGTAGCTCCAACATATAACACTGCTCATTTCCTAACCATTGCTGTAAAACTCCTGGAAGTCAGACAGGTCTGTTCTTCACTACCAACCCTCCTCCTCTAAATACTTTCCACAGAGCCCACACATTCAAAGACAATTATCTTACAAAGCCAGTAGACTATAGAATTAGTTATAGAAGACACTGATGGAAAGTAACAGGGAAGCAAGATTTTTTAAAAATCTTTTTATTGCAAATAAAAGCTCATGAGCTATTTGTGCGTTAAGTGCCAAAGGTACACAACATATAGCAAGACAAGTCTGCATACATCACATTATTTAACCAACAAAGAAAATCATCAGAAAGCCATAAAGTAGCAAAACTCCAACAGAACACTCATCTCACCAAATATTCAACAGAGCTGCAGCTTCGCCAACAGTGTTTACTACCCAGAGCCAGCACGACAGACACAGCGGTGGCACCTGCAGAATCCTCTTCCAAAGCCACCTTGGAATCACGTCCCGTTTGGGATGGGAGCCTCCCAGCCCCCTTCACACCCAGGCACGTGCTGCACGGACCAAAGGCAACGCCTCTCTCCAGGTGGTCCCCACAGTGGGACACTGGTGAGGGCCGTGCTGGGCTCCCGACACCAGTAACTGCCCAGAAGAGGAGGGCAAAGGACGCGAGGACAAGGCGAGAGCGGGGCTGGCGAGATGACTGGAAGGGGAAAAGTCACAGGGAACTAGCGGCTGTTATGTCTAAACATGACAGGGCAACAAGCCCCGGGCTGCAGCTCCAGCAGTGCAAAGTCTGAGGGCGCATCCCAACGGATGGGGCGGCCAGGCGGGCAGCGCTTGCCGTGCCGCAGGCGCTGCCAGGCCAGGAAAGGAGGCAGGAAAGGAGGGCACCTTCCCTTAGGTGCACTGCTAACCACATAACCCAGCTAACTGCAACCTCTCACCACCCACGGGACGGTCTGGAACAGGCTCTCTCTGCCTAGCAGAGGAAGGCTACTCTGCCATAACCGAGCGCACAAGCCTCTAATCTTTCCATTCAGGTAAATTGTGCAATCCTTATTTATTCTGGAGTATTTGCACGAATAATGCCTTGGAAGTCATGTGATTTCAAGGAACTGCCTGGCACAAAACGCCGGCTGGCAGGTTTCAGGCAGGGGAGACCTGTGCCCTCCCTGGCACTGCCAACCCAGCCCCAACACCGGGCTTATTTATTAGCCAGCTGCATCCCCACGAGGAGAGCAGGGTCACTGCAGAGCACGGAGCAGCGCCCGTTCGCCCGTGCTCTGCTCCACAGATGTAACTGCACCTTTTGGAAGTTAAAATAAAGAACAGAATGATATTTAGGCTTTAGCCAAAGCCCAGAGGCACAGACTGACTCCTGCAGATGGAGGCAACAGGCTCCGTCCCTGCCAATACAGTGGCTGCCCAAGCAGGTAGCTGCTGGGTAGGAACGGGACGGGAGTCAAATGCAAAATTTCTGTTGCAGAACGGATTTTCAGCAGTGATTAAAGAGTTAGCACTGCCGACATATTAGCAGCTACATTCAGGGATTCTGGCATGTAAAAATATATTTTTGTTACAAACATTAACTAGGTAATGACACAAGTATAATCCTTCTGTATAACGTTCTTACAGCGGATTGTGCACAAGCAACCCAGGGCATGGTTTCATTTGTGTTTCCTGCAGAGAGGGAGGATTTATTGCTAGAAGCAGAAAGGCTGCTCAGGTGCAAGTTCAGGCAATTAGAGGATCACTCCAGGAAGCGGCAGGGAACATCCCTACGCAGTAGGGATCTCTTCCTTCACAATAGTTTTTCTTTCCTTTTCTTCCAGCTTATTCCTGAGCAAGCTAACGTTTAAAACAAGGAATTGCTGCTGCTAACTTGGCAGAGGGCAGCAACAAACCTGCCTTTCAGCGGCAAGATCACACAGAACTAGTAAAAAAGAAAAAAAAAAAAATCAAACTTTCCCACCCACTGCAAGTTTCAGCTCTCTACAGGGCAGTTGCCTAAGCCCAACATACCCTTAAGCTCTTCCCCATTACAGCATTGCCAAGTTAAATACTGGGAGTGATTAAAACAATCGGGTCTGAGCTCTTGCAATTCCACGGAAAAACCTCAGGCTCCCAACTGGGCTCCTTGGCAGCAGAGGCAAAAAGAGATTCCTCTTAACTTCCTGCTCTGCATTTTTCAAGCATACACACCTACTTTAGGCATGTCCAACATTTATTTATACATTTAAAACAAGCAATCTTGATCTCAGAAATTCTGGGGCTCCTGTAAATCCTGCTTAAGTCACTGGAGACAGCTATAATAACTAATAAAAATTGTGCTCCTATTTATGTATCTAAACTTCCATTTCTTTACTTTAGGATAACAATTCTGACAATTTTGTCTGTAAAAGGATAATAATAGGAGTGAAAAATAAGTTGAAAAATAGAAAATATATTTGGGAATGAATGTTACTCAACTGCTCTCTGCAGCCCAAGTTGAGCCCTAGGGTTGCAGATATTCACAAAGGAGCATGTGGGCACACGCATCCACACTGATTTTCAGAGGTTTTGGGTAAAGTAGGTGGAACAGGATGGTAAATGGAGAATCTAGCTCATATGACACACTATAGAACTGTATCTGTTTTAAGACATGGAAAAACTTCTGCAAAACCGTAGGAAAACAAGTGATGGGATGAGGCTTAAAACAGAGTGCAAAGCTATAGTAGGATTTGAACAGCACTGGTAACTTGGCTCTTTCTACAAAATAGCATTTTTTCCCTTTTGCTGCTCCTCAACGTGATAAACTTCACAAAGATTACCTGACTTTACCAGGGGCTTTTGTTATGCTAGGCTCAAAGAGCCTTCCCAAAACATAAGAACATGCCCAGATCTGGTGCATCAAATCAAAAAAAGGAAAAAGATAAACGTGTATCTGGACCTATTTCAATAGTTAAATAACACTGAGTAACTGTGCGTGCACTTAAATGACAATGAGAATTAAATAAAAGCAGGAATACATTAAAGCACACATGGCCTGCTGCCATTAAAACACACATTAAAACAACTTGAAAACCTTCATAACAGATTTCCTTCAGTCCCATTGACAGGCATTTCAGCATTTACAAATAAAAAGAGACAAAAATAATCACAGAGAAGCTTTAAAATATATTTCAAGCAACGTTACTGGCCCAAGTGCCAAGTGGCTCACTGTGCTTGCAGGTGCCTGGGGACGGCGGCGGCCGCGGCGCTTCCCGGAGTCACAAGGCACACGAGTCCAAGGAGAGCTTCTGCCCACGGGGATATCTGTGCAAATCCCAGCCGTGCTCAGGATGAGACCAGGAACCTCTACACCGTTAAAGCAGCCATCCTCTACAAGCAAAAATAAATGGCAAATTATAATGAGGCAAAAAAAAAATCAAAATCAAGAAATGCTAAATCAGTGAAATCTTTGATCCTTATTTGCAGGCAGTCCCAGGCGGCTTTCTTGTCAGATACAGACGGACTCAAACTTGGCACTTTCAGACAAACAGTCTGAATTATTTTACCCCTTGCATCATTCTTTAGTCTCCTGTAAAACTCAGAAAGGGAGGATTTTACTCCTCCAGTCTTACACCTGAGACCGAGCAGAGTAAGGTTTTTTGGAGCATCTCAGAGAGGCAGACAATAATGAAGCAGAGTTGTTATTCACATTACTTAGTTTTATTCATCATTTTCACGGGAAAATACACTTCTAGGACATAGGTAAGAAACATTGCAGTAACCAGCTTGCATATTAAGCACACAAAATACTCAATTTTGCAATTAAATTGATTCCATTGCCTTAATAAGGCTCAAAAAACAAGAATGCATTCATTAGTAAAAGCAAATCACGTTTACAGATATGCAATCTTACAAGGGAAAATCTAACAGCCAGGCTTTTCTAAAGCAGTTATAGTTCATTCAACATCTTATAGCCCAAGCACAGAAAATACTGGAAAGGGATCCGAGCTGTTAGGGACCACGCTGCTCTGCTGCAGGATTTTGGGGACAGCAAACTGGTATCTAAGTCAGGACGTGCACGTTGCCATTCCAAGATGGACAGGGAACAAGGCAATAAAAACACAACCCACACCTCAGTGTGCTGACAATTAACAATAGCCATCAAGACTTAAAATCTATCATACGGGAAGTTTTCAAACTTTTTTTTTGGTTCTCATTCAAAAAACTAAACAGATTTCCCAACCACACATCTGACACAAAAAATAAAAGCAACCTGCCATCAGACAGATACGCAAACAGAGGTGGATCTATAATAGCAGCTCATTGGGTATTTTCTCAAGCAAAACATCACTAAGGAAGCAGAGGAGTCTGCACTGGAATCAAGGAAGCTGGGCCAAGTTCCCTTTGCTTGTCTGCACACTTATCAGCAACTCCTAGGAACTTCTTACTTTCTTAAACACAGGGAACTAAACACTTGAGCGGGGTCTTAGCCAGGGCAGCCTGCTGAGGGGTAAGCAGGGCTGTGCTGCTCAGCCTGGGGACAACTCCCCAGCTGTCCCTCTAAATAAAGACTATATATCAGCAGTGAACACAGGCTCCCCCATCCCGCCTTCTTCCTCCCCTTACCCTCATCAGCAGCATTAAAGCCTCTGAAACCAATGGAGAAATGTGTCATTTTGGGGAATTTCGTGGCAAAAGCCACCATTCTGCCATAGGAGACACACCGGGACACGCGAGCTCAGCAGCGGGCGCTCCCGCAGCTCTGTCACCTTATTAAAACCTCTCTGGAACATTATTAAAAACATTAGCACAAAGCAGAGAGGGGACCAAGAGTCACATGGATTTAGGACCGCAGTTGAGCTTAAGAAATGCGTGCAAGCACTAGCCCTGTAGAAAGGGTGGGGTTGTATTGAACAGGCACTGGAAATGCTTCAAGAACAAAGCATAAGAAAATGCAAAATCTAAGTGAGCACATTGAAGTGAAAGCTCCTCAGAGCCTGCGGAACATTGCCTGGAGAGCAATTTTACTTCCATTACCTCAATATGAAGTGGCACCTTTCCTTGCTTGAAAAAAAGATGCCTGTCATATCCTAAAACTGTGGGACCCAAGTCTTGGCATTCCAAGTTTTTTGTGTCCTGCTTTGGAGTGAAATAACAGGAATCTCCATGATGAGACTTCCAGGCACGGAGTCAACCCTTCCCGAAGGCAGGCAGGCTGCAGGACACCTTCCACTCGCACCCCAAGGTTATCAAAAGACTAACCTTTGCAGCAGAGCAGGTAAAGCGCACAAAGCCCAAAGGTGGGAAAGGCTTCGGAGAGCGGTAAAATCCCTGGTTTCCTAGATACGTTATCACAAGGCGCGCGGAGGCAGCACGGCGCGGGCGAGCAGGCACATATACATTGCGGGGCCGTATATACAGGCTCCTGCTGTACCACCCGGCTCAGCAGAGGGGTATTCCGTGCAGCACAGCCAGCCCTGCAAACACAGCACCTGGAGGGGCAACATCCCACCTCGGCAAGAGCTCCAACACCTCCAACACCAACACGTGCTGCAAGAGCTGAGACACGGGCAAGGTTAGCAAGGGGCTCGGGAGCATCTGCACCAGCCGCGGAGCAGGAGGACACCTCGAGGCTGGCAGGGTGGCTTGGGGGGAACAGAGGTGCACGGCGAAGCAGGGGTGACTTCCCGGCCCCGTGCACGGCACCGAAAGCCTCTCATTTGGCTGCCTCACTGAGGGGCTGACATAGACACCAAGGTCTCACAGGTGATGCTTGCAGGCTCCCTGGAGAGAAGGGAAGAGAATTAAGGGTTCTCTGCAGGCTGAGACACTGCCCCACACTCCTCACCCGCTTTGGGATGTGACAGCGAGGAGTGATGACACTTGCCACTAACACAAGCTTCAGTCACAGTCACTTTCAGAGCATGCTGCCCGGACAGAGAGGTTCTGAGAACCTCCTTGCATGGAGTTAATGTCCCTTAGAGAGTCTCAAAGTCACTGGAAA
>JAVCKT010097970.1:0-11158 GCA_032273925.1 Rhynchotus rufescens
CATACACAAAGCGATCACTTGTTTCTCTCAAGGATTAACAACTCCGAGGAACCGTTGTAAGAATGATTAATACAATTTATGCAGATTTAGAAACATATTTACATCAAATATTACCATGAAGTAGGGTTCTTCTGATCCCCCGTGGAGACTGCACTGATAAATAAAAGACATCTTCAGAGTGCTCGTGCAAGAGCAAGGTGCCAACACCTCCACGTCGGCCGCAGCGCGTGTTTCAGACAGGCCAGCCCCCGGCCGGCCTCTGAGGCGCAGGGCGGCGCACGGGGCTGCGCGGGGCAGCCTGCCCGCGCACACCGGGCACCCCCCGGCACACGCCAGGGCCACCGGACACTTCCCAGACAAGCCAGACAAGCCACCAAGGGGGCTGAACAGACACCAAGAGCTTGGGGGCACTGCAGGGCAGCACCAGCCCTGCTTCCCTCCAGGTCACACGTGTGCAGCACCTCTCAGATTGGTTTCCATTTTACTAGTTGATCAGAGCCCTGGAGAGCTACAAGCCAGAACCAGCACGATTTTCACGTGTTTTGTTTTCTGGTTATCACCTGAGGAAATTTCCCACAATGAAGCACAGTTCCCACAGTTTAATGTGCACAATAAGAGACAATGACTATTTGGGCAAAGAAATGTAAATGAGTTAGAATTACAGAAGCTACTGAATATGATCATTTAAACCTGAAAATGAGCTAAATATTCAATCATACGCTTCAACCATCCACATGTACTGACTATCCGTTATATTTCACATGTTTAAAATTTAAAAGCCACAAAGCATATACCATTACTATACCTTGCCTATCTGAAATATTAAACATAAGGGTTACTTTTTAGCATCTTCCAGAATGCATGAAATTTCTACATTTTCCCCATAACTTTGAGTAAAGTGATTAGACACTGTGTTCTCCTCGTTTCAAATATAAATTCACCTCTGAGAAAGGTCATCCATGAAAAATATCTGCCTTAAGGACAGAAGTTGGAAGGCTCAGAGCATAGAAAACAGGATGTCGAAAGGAAAATCATATTGCTACTCAAAACACAAAATGATGTTTCAAATGAGCAAATTTTCACTGAGAAAAAATACTCTGCTGAACTTTTTTATTTTCTCAGTATTTATTTTCTCACTAAAAACGGTGACTAAATTATTTTAAAAGCCAGAAGTTTTTGATATCTGAAATATTTTGGTTTAAATAATTTTATCAAAGACACATTAACTGATTTGTAGATAAACTTCATGCAATGAAGAAAAGAGCTAAAATTGAGAGAGAGTACATTCTAAGACTGTATTTGCAATGCAAGAAAGAAAAATAATTGTTCATACAAGATGAAAGGCACAAATAAAATGGTGGGAAACAAGTGCATTGGACTTATTTCTAGAACTCATATGAATATAGCCTGTAGGTAGACATTTTCCTTATATGATTTAAATGGGTTACCCCTTTTGCTCTTTTTTTTTTGTTTTTAATGACATATAAGAGCCTGAGAAAGTCTCTCCCATAGCCCTTCCACTCACAAGATTACAGCCTGAACACTCACTCCATGCAGGGAAATTTACTAGAACACTGTAGTTTTCCACAAAATTAAGCTATTCCAAGTTATTCACTTAACTTTCCATATCTAAGCAGCTTTAGCATTCCTCATTCCGATACTTTAATTAATCCAAGCTTCCAAAAGCACAGAAATTACGGTAGTAGCTGACCATCTAAAATACAAGCAGTAGGTATCACAAGCTTACACTGGCACACAGGAAAATGTGGACATTTTCCTGTATTTCTGTTACACGTAAAATATTTTTTCAATCTCTACTACCGGCAGCAAAAACACAGTCCAACTATTTTATATATGTTAAAAATGGAAATAAGGTTGAAAACTATTTCTATTCAAACATTTTCTGGTATGACCCACAGAAGGAAAAACAGGTCAAAAATGCTTAAATATTTTCCATTTCAGTGTGCTGTTTAAATAATCCATTTATTCCATTATTTGTACTGAGAACAGCTAACTCTCTTTGCTCCAGCAGTGATTTCTATGTAATTAAATGCAGTGCATATAATTCAGGTGTATTTTTTTGATTAGGTGACTCTGATCTTGTTTCAGTAAGTGATAGAGCTGCATGGAACTATGTTCAGAATTGTTAGTAATTAGCATTTTCTTCCATCAAATACCAAGTTTAGGAATTCAACCTGGGCATAATTTTTTTTTTTTTTGGTTTTTCTCAAAAACAAAAATGCTACAATATTGAGGTAATGTTGTGCCTAAGCTAGTTCATAGAAAAATGCCTTTTAGAACAGAATGATTTTCCAACTTGTTCCAGGTAAAAAATAGATGTAAATTTTGACAGCTGGCTGGTTCCTGGAAGCAGCTTTGCAATACACAAGTGGATTTTTTTCTTGTGATTGTGCCCCTGCTCCATATACATAAACCTACCTACATGTTTCAAAAGCTTTATTGAATGAGGTCCATGAAGCCTCAGGTTTTCTACACAGAAGCTTCATTGCAGTCAATGGCATTTTTATCCCTCTCAAATGGGAGAATTAGAGCCATATGGTCTTTTGGCTTGGCCTATAACATCATATGAATATTGACCCTTCAGTCTAAGGGTGATTTAACAGAGTCACGGATTATCCTGTACCCTAAGGAAACACAGTGTGTTCCAAATCTTACTCTACTCTGGGCATTGATGCCTTCACTTGAAAACATTAAAGCAAGTAGTTATCCTTTGTACTTAGAAAGATAGCCCTTAGCCTATAAATCAGGTGTCTGGCTGTCTTATTTGGTCCATAGCCAGATAAACAGAACAAACAACACTGAAAGAGGTGTGAACTATTCTGTTTATCTTTATAGAGTACATTAAATTAAAAGCTTAGCTGTCACTGCTTAAATAAGAGTCTAAAGTTTTTAAAAGGCCCATTATGGCATTAGCTTTTCTAGCCTAGCTTTACATCTACAACAGTTGAGTCACATTTTCAAAGCTACTGAACTAGTCAGATAATAAAATGCTTCTGCTGTGGCTCCAACTAGCTACAGACTGAAAGGATTTGTGCCCAAAAGTTAGTTGTTTCGCTGTTGTTTTAAATCAAGAGGCCTAGTGCCCCTTCACTGTTTCTAAAATTAAAAAAAAAAAGTCTGTGACCAGTGTAACAATTGTTACAAACAGATAAAATATGTATGCATATGTAAAGATTAGTGTGGCTCTTTTCTACCTCAGCATCGAAGTTAGGTATAGAGAGGAAAGCGGACTGGCCTTTCCAGTGGGCTAATGTGGCTGACGCAGGATCTGCCTAAACCTACTCGTATGAGGAATGCTTTAATGAGCAAGCCATTAGCATCCAGCAGACTTCCACAGATCTAGAAGAAAATGATTGCTCTGATTTCCATTATAAACAAATGCATGTAATTTCTTTTCCATAAATATTCAACTTGAGGGGAAAAAAAGCGATTTACTCTTATACAAATCTACCCCAATCCACTGTAACTCAGCTCAGTAGCGAATAATGGCTTCCCTATTATAAAGGCATTAATGTAATTCTCTTGGTTTTTATTACTGAATTTTTCAGAATGAAGATGAATGTTGCCCTGTTCAAGCCTCCTGCTGCTCTGTACACCTGCACACTGCCTTATGCTGCCCTCCTAGTGCCCAGTGCATCTGTCTGATTTACCTGCAAAGCACAGTGCTTCTTCAAATTGTGGTTTCTCTCAGGGCTCCTTAATAAAATCTTCATAGTAACAAAAAACAACATTCCTTTTTGTTCTTTTTTTTCCAGAAGCAAAATTTGTGACACCTCAAAAGAGCTGCACACTTCAGCCCCTTGAGACACTGTGGGTTTGTTTATCAATACAGTATTTTCATCAATGGGGGACATGAAAACAAATTATCGCCCAGGTGAAAAGTACACTAAAATACTTAAGGCTAGCCATGCAAGAGGTATTCAGCCACCCTATCGGGGAATTCTTCTATTGATTTCCTATGGCAGCACTTTCCAATACCATTTTCCCAGGTGGACTATCACTTCATGCCATTTTCAGCCACAGGCTAAAGCGGACATCGTGTTTAGGGGGTTGCTCCGAAAGCATTTTCCAATTATTCTCAGTGAAGAAATACTATAAACTTAATAACTTAAACTTAAAGACTTATAAACTTATAAATGTAAAGACTTATAGCCAAATATATAAACTTCTTGTTTAACAGATCAGATGATCATATGAGAACTTCAAGAAACAGTATATTTGTTTAGTATTTTTTCCACACTAAATTAAATGTCATAATGAAGATGCACAGTACTTGACAACACATTAATTTCACACAGCACTTCTGTGGGCATTTTTTCTAGACATCAAATATATCATACTGGCTTCCAAAACCCACTATTTCTGGGAAATTTAAAATCACTGATTGTCCCCCAGTTCACCTGCAAACCTTCCTGGCAGCAACTAACTGGGCACTAGAGCTCAGAGCAAGGACTGTTTCCTGACTTCCCACACAGCACAGCACCACGGAGGTGTCGCATCTTGCCCGATGACACTCACAACTTACAGATCAAAGCACAAGGCCCAAGCTACACTAACAGAGCCAGGCTCATTATTAACAGTGTGGGTATGGATGCAATCAGGCCCGTGAGAAGCAGACATAAACACGACGCTTCGCAGCCCCCAGCACGGACTCACAGAGGGGCCCGGCTTTGTTAAGCTCTCCTACCTCTCTGGAAGCGGGTGGCAGCAAAGGGTTTCTTTCACCCCCATAGAAGCAAATCAGGGCTAGACTGGAACACTTAAATCTCACCGTGATCCCTGCTTTACCAGAGTAAGGTAGGAAGACAAGTAAGAAATTAGACATTTTAGAATTATTTTTTGTGTTTCTGCTTCAACTATTAGCATCTTTGGCCTAGCAGAAACATTCCCTGTATTTTTTTCACATCAAAAGCTAAAAAGAATAGGAAAAAAGGAGAATTCATATAAACAAGGGGAAATTGTATGGGCAGATAAAACATTTCATTAGACTTGTTAATGGAGCTAGAGAAAAAAAGCAGATGTGTTTTGTCAAAAGCATTATATATTGGCCTAATAGAATCATTAGCTCACCTACAATCCGGATAGGTTTTTAATCTTCAGATTATTTCAGCTACAACATTCTCTCTATTTAGATCTTAATGCTAGAAAGTAGCTTTGGGATGTAAAGGTCTCGATGCTGTGTTGGTGGAATCCACCCAAAGAACAACAGTGGACACGCCAAAAGTTCTTCTGGCCACAGTTTTAGTGTTCTAGAAGGATCTGTCATAAAAGAAATATCTGGCAAGTTTCAGAAACTAACATAATGCCATGGTTTAAATAACTATCTCATACTATGACTTATATGCCAGAGCATTTAATGCTATATGCCATTTATTCACTGCTAAGAGAAGTTGACAGATACCAAAATCAAACTGAAGTTAACATTTTTTAGGTATTATAGGAAATTACTGTTCATGTTCCAGAAAACACACATTTCATAGTATCAGACATGAAACAGAAAACAAACAATATTTATCTCAACAAATATTGACCATATGAGTCAACAGGCACCATCTCTTTCTCTGAATACCAGAGATTCACATATAGATATGAATATAAAAATTCAACAATCATTCAACAACGTCATTTTAATGAACCACTGGCCAGCTCAGAGTAAGAAGCCCACTAGATGTGAGTATGATGAGCAAAGCTGTCTCAAAATTGTGTTCACAAACTATTTACACCTCAAATTTCTATTTTTGCCTCTTTAAAAAATCTTATTTAAAAGTAACAGTAAATGATACTATGTGGCACAGGGATCTTGCCATTGGCTCTTCTGTTATTAATGCTGCAAGAGGATCTGGCTCTTCATGTCATGACAGGATTACAAAAAATAGGCATGACATGGAAATATGATTTTATGCTTTACATTGTGCAAAACTGAATTTTTCTCTGTGACATGGAGAAACTGTCAGCAATATTGTAATGAACTACAGTGTACAGTTGAAACCTGTCAATTTACAGGCATCTCCAGGTCTCTCCCCGCAGCTAAGGAAAATTTTAATTCTGGAAGGGCAAAATTTCATATCAGGAAAATTCAGCTATTTCTGCAAGTTATTTACTAGCACAGTACGAACAGCCCTTCAACCACATAAACGTGAGCTGCAGGGCTCTTCCAGGGCAACATGTGCAAAGATGAATTCTGCAGCAAAGCAGGACAGGGGCCACACGAGTACAACGCACGAGGTGAGAGCTGTGCTGGCAGCAACTCTTTGCATGCGGGTGAGGCCGAGGCAGGGACAGTGGTGGCCTGCACATATCCATGGGGCCCCCTGCGCGTGGGCGAGATGCTGGCCCAGGGCCGCTCCAGGGCAGCTAACGTGAAAACAAGGCCGGCCCTGAGGAGAAAGCGCTCAACTCCTTTCAAAAAAGGGCCATGGAAATAGACAGCGCCTCGATAGCAATCAGGAATTCTCAAGGAATCAGCTGTTGCCAGAGAAACAAACTCTTCCCAGAGATACAAGGCAAAGATCAAATGGAAATAGGTGTATAAGCAGGCAAACTGCCTTCTCCCCTGTTGCTGGCAACCCGACCGTGGTCGCTGCTAATCATGGCATTGCCTTATGTCAGTAAAACAATAAACAAACAAAAATACAGCAGAGTCACAGCAAAATAATATGATACATTTCTGTGTAAGGGTTTCCAGACCCAGAGCTGGCAGCACATTACACTGGGAAGAACAAGCACTATATATATTTTTCAAATTTTTCTCATGAGTTACAACCCAAGGCAGGAGGTGGTATTTCTTCCCAATCAAGCAAGTATTTGCTTGCCTTAGTCCTGAGACAACTCTCCTGTACTCAGCAAAACTGTGGATTAGACATATTGGAAAAGAATTCATCTTTCAAGACAACAGCAAAACAACTGTTAAATAAGATTAAAGCCTCTTCCACTTTAGATAACAATACGTCAGGGTCTGACCACTGATTCTACCAAGCCATTGAATTTTAAATCATTTGGTCGGCTGCTGCTACAAATTACACAAGGAAGCAACATGTAAGTTTGCACGCAAAAGTTTTTTTTCACATGTAAAGGAATAAACAGCTCTGCTCTGATACGGTCTTGAAGTGTACCTGAACCAAAACCAGCATATACCATTCTATCAAATTCCTTGCCAACAGCACTTATAAAGCGGGTAAGGAAACTCTGTTTCCCCATGAGCACCACGCAGCAGTGGAGCAGGATGTCCACAGTGCTTGCCCAGTCTCCGTGCTTGCAGGTCTTCAAGAGCCAACTGGATAAAGTCCTGAGCAACCAGGGCTGACCCTGTATTCAGCCCTGCTTGGAGTAAGGGGATGGACTAGAGCCTTCCTGAGGTCCCTTCTGGCCTGGATCATTCTGTGTTTCTAGGGGAAAGCTAGAGAAACTGAAGGTGGTAGCCATAAATAAATCACGGTGACATTCTTGTGACGTATACTACTGCAGCAAAATGACTGCTGTAGTATTAATACAAGAGGACTTCTTGAGGTTTGTGAATTCTACAAACTACAGAGGTTTCTACAGAGCCCTTAGCAGTAGCTCTGGTATTGACTACCAAAGTGCTCTCATACGAGCTTGTTCTTTACTAGGATCTTTTTTTTCCTCCTCTATTTTGTCCCCTAAGCCTTTCTCTCCAGTTTAATTACCAGAACAGCAAAAGTGCTGTTCCAATAACCTGGAACTTTGTCTACATTAGGGCTAACATCGGCAGCAGATTTTTTTTTTCTTAAGTGTAAAATGAGCCTTTCTCTACCAGATTAAACATAACATGGTTCAGTTCTATCGACAAAGCTGCTTTTCTAGAGCATTCAGTTATGTTTGGACATACATTTCCTGTATCTATCAAACTCTTTGCATCAGAGGAGATTGATAAAACCAAGGAGAACACTTTCTCCTGAGCAGAACACTTTCAGAGGGCATATGCAAAAAGCTAAAAATATTAAGTCAAAAGAGAGTAACTTATATGGGTGGGAATAAGGGCTTAGCTAGTGAAGCCTCCTGTCTCTGACATCTGAAGAGGACTAGATGAATAGGAACTGCTTCAGGAAGAATGCAGATGAGTGCACTGGGGACTGACTCACCTAGGCTGGGTTTTACGGTACCTGCAATAGATCTGGGAAACTACAATTATTGGTAAGTTCCACTCACAATATGTCACACAGAACTTTATAAATTGAACACTTCTTTACCCAGCTTCTTGCTTGTCTAGTTGCCACTGCACTGCAATGTGCTACATTTGTGCATCAAAACCATAACCTCAACAATGACTCTCAACTATCTGAAGAATGTTCCCCCCTCATCTCTTTAATCACCACACTTGCCAGCTTCCTGCTTTTGGTGCCCACAGGGTGTAGGAACCTCCAGGGAAATGCTGTGGTCTCCTGGGATTCAGTGTTCTGAGGAACAGTTAAATACTGCTGCATGCCACCCATTACAGCACTGCCAAAACCAGGCATTGCCATGCCCTTCCACAGAACTGTGCATGGAAAACAAGCGAAATTTGTGCCTACCAGGGAAATAGAAGTGACTGCAGAAAAACACATTTACTGCAAAAAGTAATTGCAGGGTCAGCAAGACGATAAAGTCAAAGAGGCTTTTAAAGAAGGCTAAGTGTAGTACTTCACCTAAGCCTCTCTGCTGAATTCTGAGATTATCTATATTTCTCTGCCAGTGCAATTAATAGGCTTCTATTGATGATTAATAGTGATTATTAAATCCAGAAGAAAAGTGGTGCAAATCTAAAGTATTTACTGAATTTCAGTTGCTCATAAAACATAGCCATATAATTACCATATTTTAAACAAAATATCCTTAAGTCATTTCCTTTTTGGGTTCAGTTTATCAGTTCATGTAACATCATAGCTATTTGCAGGGCTTGCATTTTACTCTGAGGCAGTTCTGCTTAAACTTCAACAAGACCCTATAGAAAACAATGTACCCTCATACAGGATACTGGGATGAAGGCAAATGACACTGTTTCCACAGAGGATACCAGACCTGTGCTAGACATTTCCAAGGCTGCTTTAGCCTTTCCCAAAGACATGCCTATTTGTGCCCCAGCAGCCTGCCCACAGGCTATCACAGATACCCTCCTGGCCCTGCCAGAGGAGGAAGCTGCTGGGCACATCCCTCGCTGCTCGGAGCAAATCACCAAATATCGTTCAGATTCCTGCTCAGTCCAGCTCAGCCTCTCTCTGGCAACCCATGGGCTCAATATCCCTGTGTTGAGAGCTACCAGCCCTGCTGCTTAAACTTAACCTTGTTATTCATGTCATAGAGGAAGCCTGAAAGCGGGTGCTGAACAGAGAAGAGGACACTTCTGTCAGGAAGATATGACTCCTGACAGCCCTCAGGCCACGCTGGGGAGCCTTCGCCACGGACGAAGACCACTGCAGCATCTGTTCAAGTCTCAGCCTGAACACTCCCTGCAAGACATGAGACAGGTAAGCATGACCTATGAGCAAAGAAAGAGCTTTCTAAAGTGTTTAGTTGTCTTACTAAAGCTACTAAAAGCAGTGAAAAAAGCAGAGAGAATGTGTAGAGCTTGCGCCGATTTTTTAAAAAATACTTCTTGTGCATCATCTTCTGAGGACTCCAGTAGCACTCAAATCATTTTTACATTATTTCTTTTCATAATCACCTTATTTTCAGAATTGTCTTCTTTCCTCTCCCCCTCCTCTGCTGACTGTTTACATGTGCAATCATATCAGAAATATCTGTCATTTTTCTTCTAAGCTATGAAAGATTCTTGGAGAGGAGGTGCATTGCCCTCTGGATCTGGCAAGACTCATGCAACTGTGCAGATAAATATACCCACCCTCCTTCAAATTAATCATCATTTGTTCTAACCCTTTGAAGATTGTTAGGAGCTTCTCGGCTAGCTCTTTGTGCTTCTAATGAATCTTCTTGCAGGACCACACAGAAATCTTTATATTTCATTTCCACTAAGCTAAGAAAGGGGCCAAGGCCAGAATAAAGAACTCTCCAGTAGCTTTCATCTCTCCTCTTCGCCAGCTCCCTTGCTGACCTCCAAGATGCAACTGCACACATACCACATAATGAAGCTGTTCACCCTCTCTACAGTGAAGTGCAGGCTGCTACTCCACCAGATTC
The DNA here is from genome assembly GCA_032273925.1 of Rhynchotus rufescens. Classification (NCBI taxonomy): domain Eukaryota; kingdom Metazoa; phylum Chordata; class Aves; order Tinamiformes; family Tinamidae; genus Rhynchotus; species Rhynchotus rufescens. The sequence goes on from JAVCKT010097970.1 coordinate 10,153, forward strand.
CTCCCACTGAGTAGAGAGGCCAGGCTCAAGTGTATCGGGACACTTCGCTATTGCTTCATTTGTGAAAGCTACTCATAAAATAACAAAAACGAACAAGACTACAGGAAAATAAATGGTGACGAATGAAATAAGTTATATAGATCCTAATACTGTCTTTGTACCTATCCTGTCTCTCTAATCTATCAATCTAATGCTTAAAACAGAGTCCACAGCTCCAGAGTTCTGGTCTGCAATCAAATTTAAGTTCCAGAGACATCATCTGCATCTGGGTTCACACCCTTGCCATGCAAAATCCTGCTCTAAGAACACTTGCTAACAATGCTGGTGAAAACACCACCTTTGCCTGGGGTCTTACGCAGAGACATATGGCGAGCAGTTCATCTCTGGCACATCTGCTATTTGTCTATAAACTGATAATCAGCAAGGAAGCTAGATGCCATGATGTGCATTCTCTTCAGATATTGAAACAAGAATTTATTGGGTTATGCTAATTTTGTAGAGGAGGAGGAGGAGGATGACAGTATTTCTCTTTAAAGATGCTCATGGAGAGACTAATTTAGCATCAGCTTACTCCTTCGAACACAGGAAGAAATTTGTAATATTTAAATGTAGTGCCTACCCTTATTATACAGACATATTACACTTATTAGGATAGTGCAGTATTTGTATCAGTCAATAAACAGAATCAATAATTAACCAAAACAACAAGCTATTACACAAAATATATGTCAAATAGTTATTTACACCATCAGCTCTGGTGATTTCTGCCTCTTCCTTTCCCTTTATCTTCCTGCAATGGGTGACTGTGGTTGAATGCCACAGAGACCAAGCAGCACGTGAAGGGCTCAGGGCCTGCTACTAGTGTAGATTCCTGAGTGACACCAAGCAACACCGCAGTGGCAAAGCATTTATATTGGCAATGATCTCAGGAGATAATTAAGCAATGCCATATAGCTGTAATGCCACCACCGGGCACGTACGGGGGCTGTACTGGAACTGACAGTGA
>JAVCKT010097971.1:0-11157 GCA_032273925.1 Rhynchotus rufescens
AAACACCAATCTGAAAAGCAAGAAAAGTGTTTATTCTGTTGCCTTCTATCTGCAGGTTAATCCCCCCCACACAATAAATCCAGCTTTTTGTGAAAAGAATAATGTTAATGAATGTTACTAAGATCTTTCTAATTTATGATCACTATGTATGCTATGAACACTGGGATTTACTCTGGTGAAATAGAGGAGGCCTCAAAATCATAATTTGAGGTGACCTTTCTTTGGAGTAGTTACAGCTGTCCTCTGAATGTTAAGAAGCATGAAGAGTGGAAATATAACTGACCTTGCATCTAAACAGGTATAGGGAGGCCTATAGCCAGGATTCTCCGATTTGGGAGGTTTAAAATTAGGTCCTTTAATCCATAGTCTGCTGCTAGGTGACCTGGTAGTACCTAGATCTGATATCAGTTACTATGAAACTACTATGAAATTTTCATGGATGTGCCCTGTCCTGAGCATGGTAGATGCCAAAGCAAAAAACCTGAACAATCTTGTCATTCAAGAAATAAACTTTTTTATCATAACGTCTAGAAATTGTAGTGTGATATGAATAGTGCTGACTTCTCGGAAAGGTAGTTATGGGTAACTTTTAACTTAATTATCTTTAAGCAGTGGCATAAGACTGTTCTTTTGCTTTCTAGCCAAATGGAGGGAAGGTAGATCTCAGAACAATGCTAGCAATTTCAGTACAGTGAATCTTACTGCATTGCTTAGTAGTGTTAACAGTAGTCACAGTGACATTTTCAAAAAAAAAAATATGAGAAGGCCTCTGATCTCAAAGGGAGATTCCGTGGAACATACTGATGAATTATAGTGGAGTTAATATTTAAAATTTTAGGCTAGAACTGTGATCCAAGGTAAGCTGCGTATCTTGCTGTATTGTAGCTATTTTTATGACCAGGATTATTACTTCTCTGTTTTGTCATATATCATGTATTTACAGTGGAGTGTTCTGTCTTTTCATTACAGTGAAAGCTGTGGCTAATTTCACACTTTTCTAATTTCTGTTGCTTTTGTTTGTTTGTTTCTGAGCTAATACATCTTTACAATCCATTGATTGTAATGAATCCTCTGAATCTTAATTTTTGTTACACCTGTGAAATGAATCTTTAATGACTACATTTCTGTATCTTGTATAGAGATCTGCTTCTAGAGGCAAAGAGTTGGTCTAGTTTGAGTTATAGATACTATTTTGACATGAATTACCTGGGTTACCAACTGGACAAGTCATGTAAACTGGTTCTTGTAATTTTAGGCGCAATTCTGTATGTTCATGTTGCATTGGATTGGCCACTTGAGAAGAATGCAGAGATATTAGACATCACAAAACAAGGAGAACTGAGTGTCATTCTACTATATATAGTGGAGTCATATATTATTTATTATATATATTTATATATATAATTATATATTATATATTGTGGAGTCTCTTCCTTTGGAGATCTTTTAAACTCGCTTGGACACAGCCCGGTGCCACGTGCTCTAGGTGACCCTGTGTGAGCAGGGAGGTTGGACTAGATGACCTCTGAGGTCTCTTCCAGCCTTAAGCGTTCTATGATTCTATGCTGGTCCAGCGCTTCTACATAACATTGGACATCTGCACATTGGCATTTTCCCTCTAGTCTCTATACTGGGGCAGCTGTAGCCTGATGGTGGCACAGGCCAATTCACAATCCCTACTAAAAAACATCCCTTCACCCCCTCTACTAAAATGGGAGATATATTTTGCCCTTACCCCACTGTTATCTGCTTATACTTCTATAATATGTATGGAGGTGTTGAATAGTTCAGGGTATTTTAGGTAGTACGAACAGAAAAATTTTCAAGTGAGAAATGATTATCTGTTTTACAGAATAACTGCACAAAACTTGCAAAGGATTTGTCTCAAAATCTCTACATTTAAAAATACTTTTGTGGAATGTTATGGAAGCCCAGCATCTCACTTTTGTGGATTTATAAGCCAATTATTTTAATTTGATATTGATTGTGGATCATAGGAATAGAGTTGCCATTAGATATAACAAAGAGAAACAGATTGACCTTTAAGCTCATAGTCTGTATTTATGGAGGATCTCTATTGATTTTCTCTGAGGCATTGCTTCTGGTGGATCTGGATTAATTAATGCTATATCCTAAGAGAACTATTTTATGCCTAAAAAACTGTTTTCATTTTCTTGTGGAAATTTATTTTCTAAAAAAAGAAAAAAAATAATAATTTTAAAACCACTGAGGCTGTCAGACTTAGATGAATATGTTATCTTCAAATTAATGTGAAGTCCAACCTCTGCTGCCTAGTGGCTGGAGGAATAAAAGGTGGCTTGTATTGCTAAAGATGGAACATTACATTTTCCAGAGGGTTGTTTGTTTAGTGTTTTACAATGTCTTATGAGACTTTTAAGTCTAAATGTTTTTAGAGTAGTGATATTAACACTTTCATACGGGATAAAATTCATAATATTATGTCGCAGCAGGCTACATAGTTGTTGAGACATTCTGATAAATAGCAAAAAAGTTTGGATATCCTGAAATAGGATTTTTACCGTTACCTTTGCTGCCAATTCCTTTTAATCTCTACTTAGAAGTGCATGGGCAGATCATCAACTGGAATGCTGTGACCAGTCTGTGCTACCACAAAAGCATCCATAGAAGAGCAATCGAGCACAATCGGAGCAAAACCTGACACATGAGTAGAGGTTGAAATATCTGGAGTTTATTAGTTCAGGGAAGGGAGTGGTGCTGGGAATGTAATAGTAGCCTTTACATATGTAAAAAGTTGCTGCAGATAAGAAGGAAATAATCTAGTATCTTATCGAAAAAAGAAGTAAAAGACTTATTCCAGTAATGAAAATTCACAGAATCACAGGATGGTTAAGGTCAGAAGGGACCTCTAGAGATGATGTAGTCCAACCTTCCTGCTGAAGCAGGGACATCTAGACAATTCCTATACAATTCCCGGTGTTTTAGGAAAAAAAAAAAAAAAAAAAAAAAAAAACACTCCACATTCTATTAGCAGTGGTAATAAAGTGCTGCAATAAGTTGTCCAGAACTTGTGGACTTGAAATGATTGAATTTAGTGGACTGTTGAGCCTGAACCTGTTTGCCTATACTTATTCAGGTAACCCCATCTTGATTTCAAAGGAATGCCTAAATATGCCTAAATATGCCTAAATGCCTAAATAGAGAAAGCAAGATCAAGACCTCGAAGGTTCATGGAAATGCTCAGTGTAGTCTGACATGACACATGAAATTCAAAACACATCTTATCCATCCTGGGGTGACATACTCTTGTAATCATCAGTTTTCAGCTCCCTGGCTAGTATGTTTTATGTGAAAGAGGTTGGTGACTTCATTTTTCATAACTGCTTAAAAAAACAAAAAAGAATAGAAAAGTATAGGGCATATGAGGTATTCTGCAATAGTTACATTATGTACATGCTTCTGGCGGGTTGTAATGGTTGGAAGCTGCTTCTGTGTTTGAAATGAAGAAATTTGCATAAGGCTATACCCAGAAGGTGTACATTGCGGAGGAAGAACAGTTTACTTGGAGAAGCAAAACCTATTTGAGAAAATTTTGATGTTGATATCTTAGTATCTTCCATTTTCAAGTCTTACTATATTCTTGATATCTCCACTGAAGCAGGAAGGTGGAAAGAATCTTGAGAGAGAAGGAAGATGCCCTTTAAAAATCAAATTTAAAGATTATTTATCACTTAAATATCCTCTCACCAATAGACAGGAATTCTGATAACCTAGTGATGGGTACCACAAAATTAGATAAGATAAACAACCAACCTCTTGAGGCCCTTCACTGTATAAATGTAACTTTAGCACATTTCATATTAGCTTTGTTCCTCACTTTAAAGCTATATTTACATTAGAAAGTGACTTCAGTTCTTCTGAAGTGTTACAGAGCCAACGCAGCCTGGAGACAGGAGATTTCATGTAATCGAATATTTCTTTTACAGTTCAACATTTTTATCAGAAATATTTATTACTCAAAGTGTGTTGAATATGTTGTAAAAATAAGGTGTTTCATAAGAAGCATTGTAAAATCCCATGTGATAGAGCATTCCTGAAGTGATAAGTATTCTTGGACTATGAAAATACTTGCTTATTTTGGAGCTGACCTCTATATATGAAGAGTAGAAAAGAAAATAAAGGTGCAACAGAAATTCTAAACAGTGTAAGATGAATTCTACAAAAATAAAATAAAATAAAATAAAATAAAATAAAATAAAATAAAATAAAATAAGGGAAGGGAAAATATGTCAGGTTTTCTTCCTGTCATCCCCTTCCCCATCCCTAAAATCATATTCATGCCCTATATTGATACCACTGTGGAGAATATTCAGAAATAATAATAAAAAATTATCTAATAGAGAGAAAGGAACATTGCCTTTGCCTAAAGGATTTCTTTTAGTTTTGAGTTTATTCTTAATGTTTTTCTTTTAATGAGGAAATTTCAAGTGGTGAAATTGAATAAATTGAATATTGAATAAATTGAATTTTGAATATTGAAATTTGAATAAATTTTGTCTATCTATATATCTATCAGTTCAATCTGAAAAAGAATAAAATGTAACATATAGTAAGAGTGCTAGCCATCCAATAGAAAGGATCTTCGCTTAATTATACTGCAGCCTGTCATAAAAGACCTTTATAATTTTAATCACGGCTCTTGGATGATAAGCTACAGACAGGTCAAAGAGCTGATTCTGCATGCCCAGAATGTGCATGTGTGCCTCGTTGCTATGAGGATCACCATCCTCATCTTGTAACCTTATTCCAAGGTCCTAGGCTGAAAGTATAGCTGCCTCTGCATGGTTGAGTAACTTCTGATGTCTGTGCTCAGCAGGCCAGTTAGTTTTGAGTACAGTCCAGTGGAGATATTCCACCTTCGATCTCTCAGGACTGCTGCTGCTAATGTGACATTAAAAATTTCTGAAAATAGATGGCTAATATAGAATGGAATTCAAAGATATATGAGTATAGAGTTACTCAATTATCTTCTATATATCGTTAGATATATGCATATATTTATGAAGTCTATAGAGATATCTGTATGATGTTCATCTAGTATAACACAGAGAAGGAGAGGGAAAACGAGATGGAGATTCTTGAGTCTATTGAAATATTCCACAGTATCAAAGCTGTAGCCAAAAATAAATTATGTTACATGATGAGTCATGCATCCTGCCTCCCATCTCTTCGTAATGGCAGGATGTAGGCTGAACATGTGCTACCTGCTTAATGAGGATTACAAAGAGATTCATTTAAAACAGTACCAGCTTACTTCCCAAAATTTTGTAGCACATCAAATTAAATCAGTCCGCCAGCAAGCTCTGCTGCTAGCCGTGCCCTTCTGTCCAGGCACTGGTGTCTCCCTACCCTGCTGTATGCATCTCTGTTACTGCATGATTCCTGTGAATGTTTTACATTTAAGGGCTCAGCTGAGACCGGCTATGGTATAATAACTGTGTGGTCACACAAAGAATAATATTAGAAAAGTCATCTTCTATTAGTAGAGGGTCAGCTCAGAATAAATCTATTGTCATCACTGCTAATCAAAAGTGGAAATGGAGTAACACTGAAAACAGAGTCAGATTTTTTTCATAAAATGATTTGCTTTGACTCTGTATGTCCCCATTATAGTCTCTCCACAGCTGCTGACAGGAATACAAATACAGCATATCTGAAGACAAAATAAAGTTAGCTCTGCTAAAACAGAATTGAGTAAACAACACCATTTTTGCACAGCAAAATCATAATGAGACACAAAGACAGGAAAAGTAATTTTACAGTTACACAAAGGCATCAAAATATAACAAGGTTTAATGAAACAGATTTACGACAGTCAGACAATTTAAACTCTGTTTTGTAATGAGTCCATATAATAAGCATATCTTTGAATTGCATTATATTAATTTACAGTTGTATCCTTCACACCAAGACATGACAAAAGCTTCAGAATAAAGCAGCTGTTTTCAGATTTAAAGAAATGATTGTGATTTGTTTAATTAGCTCTGTTGTTTGATTATGTACATAAGATTTACTGGAATGTTGACATGAACATTTCTTTGCTATATTGAAGAGTTATGTTTGATTATTAATAGGCACTTTTTCATATATGATCTATGAAGAAGAAAGTGATGTAGGTAAATTTAATCAAAAAGATTTTATTATTAAAATAATTAGTAAGAAATAATATATTGCCATACTATTTACACAGAAATATTTGATCCTCTTCATATTTTTCATTTATTTTAATTCATGAAATAGTTGGGGAAACTGTAATTTCTTGAGAACTGAATGAAAATCTAGAAGCAGAAAAGTATAATTTTGATAGAGATACATAAATATATTTTAGTGCCTAAGAGGTAAAATCCTTTCTTCACCTACAGATCCTGGCATTATCTGTGAGGCCTCAATAATGTATTTCTATACTGTACATACATATGTTACTCAAATATTTATAATAAGTTACTTTTGGAAGGTTCAACATACCGGATGACCAGGCACTGAGACATGTCTTTTGATGTCGAAGACAGAGTCCTCTGATCCTCCATATCTAAGTGATCTCTTTTAGGTTTCCTCTAAAATACGAGAAAAAAGAATCGTAGGAAGATCATTCATGTCATTCTTTAATAGGTACTTGAAAAAGGCAACATGAGTCATCTCCCTGAGTTTCGAGTAACTACTGGACAGCTTAGATGAGGTGCTCCCTGTGACATGTTTTGAGCTAGTTACAATAATAAAGTATTGTCTTCTCAGACATTGACCACTATTATGCATGTGCACACATGATGTAACCTTTCCCTTACAATCTGCCTTCCTCTGTTTTTTATGCCTTCTAAAGGCTGTTAGTTCAGGGAGAGTGCTGTCTTCTGATTTCATACCAGGCTTTTGTGGATTCCATCAGCAGTGAACTCACAAAAAGAAATATTTGACCTTATGAATAAACATCTCTAAGTGTTTTCCTGAAAATGCAATAAAAATATTCATATTTTATCAATTGATAAGATATGAAGAGATACACTCTTCTAGAGTGTAGAGTGTATCTTCTAGATAGAACTCTATATCTAGAGTGTATCTCTTCTAGAGATACACCCTCAATACATAAGTTGTGACAGTGCTAACACTCAACTTCTGTCATCAGCAATATTATTGTGTGTGCTATGCTAGGATTAATGCTATCACCTTTGCAACTATTAGATACAAAAAGTGGTATTTTCCAATTTCATTGTGGTCTCTATGGTCTTCAAACATGATATAATTTTTTTTTATATGACTGAAAAGTTTGTTTCATGTTGCAAAACTTTCATTTTCTACATCAGAACAATAATGCTGATTTAGTAATACTGTAATCAGCATAATCAGCTGTGATGTTTTTCCTTACATGGATAAAATATTCTCTTTATTATACTTTACAAATTAAGATGAAAACATTATGATTACCTAAGGCTCTTATGATTTTGACTAAATCTCCAATTGCATGTAAAGTTGTAAAGGATATTAGAAGGTGAATAAAAAAGATTGTTTTGTCGCGTAGGGAAAAAATGTATATCCAGTGACTTAGAAAGTATTTATAGTAATTTATTACTAAGGAAAATCTTTTAGCAGTAGAAGATTGGTGAATAGTATTAAGAACAATGGTAAAAACATCATTCCATAAGGTTTTGAGAAATGTTAATAAAACAGAAATATATTTATGTTCTATGAGACTCAGCTATCTATGATCAATTATAAGATTTCCTACAATGAAAACTGTTATAGTATGCAGCATACAAGTGTTTAAAGCCATTTCTATGTTGTTTTTAAACCTGAGTGGTAATAGACTGAAAAGCTTTGCTCTATGAAGAGGCTATAGATAAAATTTGTAGCATGATCCTTAAAATCTCCTGAAAATATCTGTCTGAGGACCTGAAAAATAGCTGGTTTTAAATTAGTTTCTTTATGGTGTCTCACATTCTTTATTGCATTATACTCTTCCTTCTCTTCCATTATTGCCTTAATCGCCAGTAGTAGAAACATCGATGCAGATAACAGACAACATTGTCAGACAGTCCTTTATTTGTCATTTATTTTATGCCTAGATATTTTCACCATCATTAGTCTTTTTCTTAAAAGCAAACCCAAACGATCTCAAAAACACAAAACAAAAACGATCTCTCTGACACCAGAAGCTACAGCTGACATTATTTTTGGATGTTTTGGCTAGTGAGATAGGATGGAAACGGGACTTTAGAGGTCTGTAATCCAACCTCCTCCTTGACATAGGATCCACTGTGGTCAGCTATTGGATCAGATCAGAGCTTCATCCAATTGGGCCTTGAAAACCTCGAACTATGTAGACTGGATGTTTGGGCAACCTCCTCCACTGCTTGTCTGTCCTCATGATGAAAAAGGTTTTCAAGTATTGCTGGCTTGTTTTAGGCTTGCTGACTTCCGGAGCTAGTTAATACCAAACTGGCATTGCTGCTGAAGGAATTCCTTTCCCAGGAGCAGGACTTTCCGCTTGCCTTACTTAACTTTGTGATGCTCCTGATGATCCATTCCTCCAGTCTATGTAGGTCCTTGATAAGAGCCTTGATTTCAGACATGTTGCCACTAATTTGGAATAACCTCTAAATCTCATAAAGTGCCCTTCGTCACTTGCTCTAGGAAGTGTCCTCTTCTTCCCTGGTGAAGATGTTGATTGAAACAAGTCCCAGGACAGACCTCTGCAGCACTCCACTTACTACCAGTCTCCAGGCAGACTATGTCTCATTAAATGTGACTTTCTGAGCCTGATCATCTGAATAGTTTTTTATTAACATAGATGTCCACCCATTCAGCTCATAGCATCCTAATTTAGGTAATTTTCAATTGTTAAAATTTAGGTAATTTTCAATTACCTAATTTAGGTAATTTTCAATTGTTAATTTTCAACTTCTGCATTATAGAGCACCTGTGAATGGCTTATGAATGATAAGAAAAAATAATTAATGTCTTGTTTGCAGAAATTGATGTAATTACATTTATAGAAACTTTAAGTTCTCATATTGACTTTGTAAGCCATAGGCAAAGGGCTAAGTTTTTTTATGATATTTTTGTTATGAATACTTACGATACTTTTGTTATGAATACATAGACTGAGATTTATCGAGATTCTCAAATGTTGCCTAACTTCAACTCCAAGTGAAATCAAAATTGAGTGTGGGTTCATTTTGTTCAAAAGCCTTGACAGGTGGCTATTTGAATCTTTGAATGAATACAGAACACCTCTGAAACAGAAAGGATAGCATCTCATTTGTACCGTTATAATGACATGAACTGTATGTTCAGTGCAGAGGACTGAGATGAAAGTAAGTATTAGCTTTGTGGAAGCCAAGAGAGCCAAGACAGAACATATAACAACCTAGCAATAGGATTAAGACATCAAGATGAGATGACCATACATATATTAACTGACACAAAAGTGGAGACACAAGTTTAAGGACTTGTGGATTTTGGGAGAGGTTTAGCAACATTTCTGAGCACTTCACTGTTGCTCAGCTATTAAAGAGGCTTTGGAAAGAGTATGAGAGAAAAATCACATTTGAAAACAAGACCTTGCATTTGTAATTACTGAAAAATTATAATGATAAATAGAGAAACATCTAAACACTTTTGAAAATCCCAGAATGCTTGTATTTGTTTGCTGACCAAAATATAAATGTGTATAATAATTGTACACAAGTTCCTTCCTGCACTGGTCATTTCTAGTCATGAGTTAAAAAATAATTTATGAAAAATGAATATTAGCTTGTTTTACTGTCAGATGCATAGCTCTAATATGAAGTGATGTGCATAACAGAGCAGAATGAATAGCCATTACATTTTGGGAACATTTTTGTTATAATTAATTTTTGAAATGGTATTCCGAGCTTGTGTGACTGCACTATTCAACCATAGAAGAGATATACCTCAAGTGGTAGTAACACTTTTTTTTTTTTTTTTTTTTTTTTTATCTTCTTCTCCAGACAATATCTCCCAAGGGTGACCAGGAAGAACTGCCTTTGGGAATTTGAATCTCTGTGCCAATTTTGTCCTTGAACACACTATTTAGACTCATAAAAGTATGTTAATTACTGCCAGTCATGACAGTGTTTTTTTGTAATGTAGGCATCTGCCTATTAGGAACTGGACAGACCTCCAGCATATTACTTTTGAGTAGGTAAGTAACTGTCAGATGGCCAGAGCTTTCAGTCTTCAGCCATCTGAGGTGAACTTGCAGAAATGGCCTGTGGGGTAGCAGGCTTTAGGATCATATAATTTTCAACATTTTAACATTTTAACATTTTAATGTATGGCTGCACTGATACTAACAAATTAATTAGTTTTTTTATTTATCATAGCCTCAAGCTCATCCATGTTTTTATAGTGGAGGTTGTCTCACTGAGTCATCAGTGTCCTAAGTTTCTCATCAAGAGAAATATGATGCTGTTTGTCCCTTCCCCCTTAATTTTTAGAAACTGCATGTCCTTTTTTTTTTCTTTTTTTTTCTTTTTTTTTTTTTTTTTTTGTGTGCATTTTCCTAACACAGCTTTCTCTCTATTGATTCTCTTTCTTCTTAAAAAGTGTTTTAACAAGATAATACTCCTATAAGTGACCACCAGAAGACCATTGTGGTTTGTCTTTACAGCCTGGAGTACTTGTATAATCTTGTTTTTACACTCTTGCAAATCACACTTTACTTTAGAATCAAGGATAATTTAATCTACACAGAGTAATTACTAGTTACACTTTAAGCTAAATCCAACCTAAACTCAAATTGATTGCTTAGACAATTGCTATTACAGCTAACACAAGCTAAGATCCACATAGACCAAATGAGTCCTAGGACCATGCACTGTCAAGTCAATATCAAGACTTGACCAAATCCAAGTCTTTTACAAATACCTTGTTTACTAGACTACATATATGAACTCTGAAGTGACTCAGACTTCCCTTCACTCCTTTCTGAGCCCAAGCAAAATTTCATTCTTGGATTTTTGTCTGCAAGACATGTCTAAGTTCTCAGAATGAACTGAATGTCCTATGTGACAGACAAATACCATATACAAAAGATGTACTTTGCACTTAAACACTTCCATATTGTAAGAATGAAATCCTATTTTACTCTGTTCTGCTTTATGT